>MU545314.1:14353-66853 GCA_024362625.1 Silurus asotus
CCCCCCCCCAACACCTTACAGTCTCCAATCTCCTTCAGGTTGCATCTCCTACATTGCACACCGTTTACCTGTGTGCACCTTCCTCCACTCTTATATGTCACCCTATGATCCTTCTTCTTCTTAAAATATGTGTTCACCACTGCCATTTCCATCCTTTTAGCAAAATCAACCACCATTAGCCCTTCCACATTCCTCTACTTAAGGCCATACCTACATCACCTCCTCATCCCCTCTTCTCTGTTCACCTACATGCCCATTTAAATCTGCCCCAATCACCAATCTTTCATTTCTGGGTTCACCTTCTACCACTTCATCTAATTCACTCCAGAATTTGTCCTTCTCCTCCATCACACAACCGACTTGTATAAGCACTGGAGCATAAGCACTGATGACATTTATCATCACCCCTTCAACTTCAAGCTTCACATTCACCACCCTATCAGAAACTCTCTTCACCTTCACTACACTTTGTTCTCTTTTCACTCTTTACATTTCTCTTTTCATCCACACCATGGTAGCACAGTTTAAACACCTCCAATGTCGTACTCTCTTTCCACTTGGTCCCCAGAACACACAACATATCTACCTTTTTCCTCTCCATCATATCAGCTCCCTCTCTCCCTTACCCATTCATAGTACCAATATTTAAAGTGCAAACTCTTTTCCTGCTGTCTCTGTAGACACCTTCATCCTCTCTTTCTCCTCCTTTGGACAACAGTAGCACAATTTCCACCGATACCCTGTTGGCTAACAATACCTGTGGTGGTCGTTGGTTTGCTCTTCTCAGTGAAGCACCCACTGAGAAACCTGAAAGAGCTCTGGTTATCGGAGACTCTATTCTGTAAAATAAGCTAGACCTTTAGGGGCACCAGCAGCACAGGTCATTTGTATACCAAAAGCCAGGGCGCCGGACATAGCAGGTCAGCTAAGGTTTTTCACACAGCAGCTAATGATATGTGCCTTCGACAGTCAGAAGTTACTAAGAGTAATATTATAGAGGTGTGTAAATTAGCGAAGGCAATGTCTGATGCATGCTCTGGCCCCATCCCAATGCGACATGGTGATGAAGCCTACAGCTGGTTATGGTCGCTAAACTGCTGGATGTCTGAGTGGTGCTCCAAAAGCAATGTGGGATTCATAAATAATTGGAGCAATTTTAAAGGCAAGGCCGACCTGTTAGGGCGGGATGGTATCCATCCCACTCGGGAAGGTGCTGCTCTCATTTCTTGAAGTATAGGTCATAGGCTCAGAACAGCACTACTAAACAAGTGATTTTCCAGAGCCAAGGCCAGAGAGCAGACAGACAGGCTCAAGAACATTGGAAGTTCTTTTTTAGATCATTATCTTATCTTTTTTAAAATCTGCCTCAGTCACTGCATTAGTACCTCACCAGTTTATTGCGTTGTCACCACGTTATTGTGTTACACATTACCGTTTCTAAGTTAAGAAACATGTTGTCTATATCTGATGCAGAGAAGCTCGTCCATGCGTTCATGACCTCCAGAATAGACTATTGTAATGCATTACTAGGTGGATGTCCTGCATCATTAATAAACAAGCTTCAGTTAGTTCAGAATGCGGCTGCAAGTGCTCTTCAAGGTCAAGAAAATATGATCACATAACCCCGATCTTATCGTCCCTACATTGGCTTCCTGTTAAGTTTTGAATAGACTACAAACTATTACTTCTTTCTTATAAAGCACTAAATGGTTTGGCTCCCATGTATCTCTCCAGTCTTCTAACATGCTACAATCCATGAGATCTTAAAACTCTGGACTTCTAGTAGTTCCTAGAATAGCAAAGTCCACTAAAGGTGGTAGAACATTTTCACATTTAGCTAAACTCTGGAATAGTCTTCCTGACAGTGTTTGGGGTTCAGACACACTCACCCAGTTTAAGTGCAGAATAAAGACGTATGTTTTTAGCGAGTTCTACACATAACACACATCACATCATAACCTTGTGCTCAAGAACATCTGATCACATGCACATTATCAACTTGTGCTGTTAATACCATGAACAGCAGCTACACTAATTCCTCTCCACTGCTTCTCTTTCTCTCCCCATCCCGAAGGCTTCCTGAGGTTGATCCAACTCCAGTCATGTCCCACCTCATAAGGATTATGGAACTTTGAAAAAGTAGATGCCAAACCCACAAACATCCCAAATCATCTAGAGACGTACCAGTGCCAATTGGATCCCGCTACATGTGTGGAGTTTTGACATTGGACCTCCTGGAGTGTTTAAAGGCTCTGGCATGGAGAAGCTGATGCTCCAGTGCTCATGTTAGTTCTCTCTCTCCAGTGTTCTGTATTGTTGAAAGATTTATGATCAAACTCTTGATGTCACCCAGATGAGGATGAGGTTCCCCTTTTGAGTCTGGTTCCTCTCAAGGTTTCTTCCTCATAACATCTAAGGGAGTTTTTCCTTCACCACGGTCACAGGTTTCTTCCTCATAACATCTAAGGGAGTTTTTCCTTTCCACAGTCACCACGGCTGCTCATCAGGGATAAACACACACTATTCACCTTCACTGTTGATTTCTGTAAAGCTGCTTTGAGACAATGTCTGTTGTGAAAAGTGCAATAGAAAAAAAACTTGACTTGACTTCACGTCAGCTACAGCAGTGAGTTTTATCAATAATCCTCCGGAAATTAAGATTTTAATTAGATCTCCGTCTGACCCCGCAGAGCTCGACTAAGCCACTAAATTCCTAGAATCAATGTTACGTTACACTCTAGATGATGGAGCTCCACTTAAGACCAAAATGATCAGGGAGAAAAAATTAGCACAGTGGTATAATGATCATACACACACCTTAAAACAGACCACCTGAAAATTAGAACGTAAATTGAGTCAAACAAAATGAACAGTATTTCAAATAGCAGGAAGGAGAATCTCCACCCTCATTTCTCCTCCCTCATAGAAAATAACAAGCAGAATCCTAGATTTTTATTCCGAACTGTAGCAAAATGAACAGGAATTAAACGCTCTGCACTCACATGCACACCATCAATAGGTGGTAATGATTTCATCAACTTTTTAATAATAAAGTTGAAAACATCAGGCAAGAAATCCAGACGATAAAAAAATAAATCCAGACTATTTTATAAATAACCCTGTAGACAGCAGTGTCATTATAACAGACCATCAATTACAAAGTTTTACTCCTATTCAAGAGAACGACTTCATTTCATTAATTTCATCATAGCACAGAGACGGCGCTAGTTAAGGTGCTAAATGACCTGTTATTGGCCTCTGATCAGGGTTTTGTGACTTTACTTGTTTTGCTCAACCTCAGTGCAGCTTTTCACACCATTGATCATCATCTCCTGCTTGCTGGACTGGAGAACGTAGTTGGAATAAAGGGAACAGCTCTCTCCTGGCTCAGGTCTTATCTGACTGATCGCTATCAGTTTGTTGATGTAAATGGTGAGTTCTCCACACTCTTTGATGATTTTGTAACATCTAGATTAGACTTCTATCTGGTTCCTCTCAAGGTTTCTTCCTTTTGCATCTCAGAGAGTTTTTCCTTCACCACAGTGTCCACCGACTTGTTCATCAGGGACAAATTGACACTTACAAAGAACATCTTCATGTTTAAAAAAAGTTTCTTTTTGCTTCTCCCCGTTAGGGGGCGCCACGACGGATTCTCCGCACGTTTTGATTTGGCACATGTTTTACGCTGGATGCCCTTTCTAACGCAACCCTCCCCAATTTATCCGGGCTTGGGACCAGCACTGAGAGTGGCTGGGGATGGTTCCCTGACCGGGAATCGAACCCGGGTCGCAGCGGTGGGAGCACTGCATCTTAACCACTAGACCACCAGAACATCTTCATGTTTATCTCCACATTAACTGTGTAAAGTTGCTCTGAGACAATGTTCATTATTAAAAGCTCAACACAAATTAATACAAATTAAATTAAATTAAATTAAATTGAGTTGAATTGAGTTGAATTGAGTTGAATTGAGTTGGTAACCTGGGCTGCGACCGATCCAGCATGAATTTTTCTTTTGTAATCTGCATATTTGATTTGGCACATGTTTTACGCTGGAGGCACTTCCTATCAACAACTTACAAATTTAATTATAACAATTTTTTTAATTTTATTTCCAGAAGTGAAAACAGAGTTTACAGAATGAAGAGTCGGTACAGAGCTCAGTGTTGATACTGTAACCTGTGGGTTTGTAGTGATAAAGTGACTTTATGTTCACTACATTATGCTGTTGTATTTTTTTGTGGATGTTTTTATAAACATCTTGATTTAACGATAAAAATAGTTTGGAATATAGATTTTTTTAGATCTAAACAAACCTTGAAACTGCAGTTTGGTAGCTTTACCGAAGTGCATCTGCGCCGGCTCGGCTGTAATTCCGCAGTAATAAAACCCCAGATCTCCCTGGCTGAGCTTCAGGATGGTGAACATGGCGGTGGTGATCTCGCTGTTTGGCCTCAGTATAAAACGCTTCTCGTCGTAGTTATAATAAACAGGGAGGCTTTTTATAGTGCGTGTTTTCTGGGCTGAGATCAGAAGCGTTAAATTACTGGACCTCAGACGATACCAGGCCACGTCCTCATGACCCCTGATGTCGCAATGCAGAGTGATATTGTCATTCTCTTTCACAATCCGTTCCTCATACCAATTTAAATCTGAAACAAAAAATACAAAAACATCTTAAACGTACTGGAATTTTCCTTTTAGCTCAGGAGGTTTCTGGAGTCTGGGCTTTGCTTTTAGTTTATCTCTGAAGGTTTGACGATCGTGTGAGTCAAATGGAACTTTTTGCAAATATGTATCACAAAAACTGCTTTACTGGAATGATCAATTTATAGATATTTCAGAATAGAGATTCAAAAGCAGTATATTACATTGCAACATCAAATTTGGTAAGAAAAGCAGTCAAATATTATATATAGAAAAAAGCAGAAGAAGGAAAACAAGTAAAAAAGAACAGAAACCAAACAATCAAAAAGGGAAGAGTGAAAATGTGTGTTTGTGGGTGTTTGTTCACATTGTTATTTATTATTAAAACATTAAGTCAGGTGTTTTTATAGAACAGGACAGTAAAATACAAGACAGAAGAGGAAAAGACAGGGAAGTAAAGGACAGGATAGATTCTATAAGCTCTTTATCTCTGTAAAGATGCTTCAGGACAATGTGGATTGTTAAAAACGTCTACACAAATAAAACTATATTGAATTGAATTAAAGAACAGTCAACATTTCTAGTGAGGATAAAGTGAATAAAGTGCCATCAAACAGGTCTTGTGAAGAAGATAAAATATCCCCTGGAGACACTATGATGTAGAGATGTTACCCTGCAGAAGCTCTGATGATCTTCTCTCCCCTTCAGGAGTTTCTGTTCTGCCTTTGAATAAATGTATGTGTGTAAATGTCTTTATCTTTATAGTTTGTGACTGTTGAATGTTTTTGTGTTAATGCTGAGTCGAGGATGAAGGTGTATTAATGGATAAGTCTGTATATTGAATGTATACGTGTGGTGGAATATAATGTCTTTTTGAGGTAAATGAGTTGATGTTTAAACTCTTTAGAATTCTTTTTGATGATGTGATCAAGTTATTGTGTATAGACGCATTTCCTCTATATGGACAATAAAAATAAGTCACTGCCTGAAGTTAAAAAGATATAATAATAATAATATATAATAAAAATAAATATAAATGTAATTTGAACATACCAGAGGTAGTAATGATGTGAACACTCGCAGAAACCAGCAGAACGTAGAACAGGTACATTTTCATCTCGAGCCTCTGGAAACATGAGTGCGCATGTAAAGTTTCATTTCAAAACCACATTACAAGCAGCGCAAAACAACTTCCTGTGTACTTCAGAAACCATCACACACACACACACACACACACACATTTATATATGTATATATAATCTGTATGATTGTATAGCACCCATGTTTATTTATTGATATGTTTTATATAAAATAAGAAGTATGGTGTTACAGGATGCAGAAAACTCGCTCATCACTCTGCTGAGTTAAACATGCTCCTGAAGGACCAATGTTCCTGTCCCTTTCTTCTTCCTGGATCTGCCTGATTCATCCTGACACCCTACGTCTGGATAAAGTTCTCTTCGATTAAAGACCACTTGATGCAGCTGAGGACGAACATGAACAGCCTAAACATCCATGAGGTTCGTGTGGAGCTTAAACTTAAGAATGTGAGGGTGGAGTTGCACTGGAATTACCAGTAATAAACAATAATCAACATACATAATGAATATATTCTAATAAACAGTTTGCTATAGTAGTTTCATAACAGTTTTACAATCAAGTCTCCATCACTGAACAGTTTATAACCTCAACAATGATGAAACTGTAATGATGGACATTTGGTGTTAATGATGAAGTTCCCTTGAGTCCGGTTCCTCTCAGGGTTTCTTCCTCACTAAGTCCGTCTCTGTGCTATGATGAGGCTGAAATCCTGACTGATACATTTCATAAATGTTGTTCCTCAGTAGATGTGAGCAGAACTGCTGTGCTACAACCTTTTCTAGAATCTTGGAGATAAAGAGGAGGTTTGATATTGGACTGTAGTTGGACAGCTGACAGGGTGAAGGTCAGGTTTCTTAATAAGGGGGTTGATACTGCAGTTTGAAGGATTTAGGTACAAAACCAGTGCTAATGGAAGAGTTTATTATTTTAAAACAGGTTCAGTTCCCTCTGGAATGATCTGTTTGAGGAAACTTGTAGGTGAGGGATGGAGAATGCAGGTTGATGATTTTGATGAGGAAATAAATGAAATCAAGTCGTTCACTTGAATAGGAGTGAAGCTTTGTAGTTGATGGTCTGTTATAATGACACTGCTGTCTACAGGGTATGTTGTAGTTTAATGTATTAAAATATAACAGACTATATAAAGGTTCTTCTGGCTCTGGCTGATGTTACAGCTGTAAATAAAAAGCACACAGTGATTCTGGCCAGGTAATAAAAAAAAATATTTGCTCTAGATTTAACAGGATGTGGTTTTGATTGGTCTGAACACAATACCAAAGTGATATATTTTGTGCATGTTGAGTGGAAATTCAAACCTACTGAGAGATTTCTAGTTCAATTCACCACAAATATCAGCTAAAAATACTCAATGCAAAAGGTTCTGGGTCACAATCATGAGAAATTTCCAAAACGAACCAGTCGAGCTAAAAATGTTTTTAAATTTCATTTGTACAACAGGCTGTGTTCTAATCAGTGGCAGGCCGTGTATTTGGTACCTGGGCCTTCAGTGAGGACGTACCCGACTTTGAAGAAGTAGATGCCAAACTCGCAAACATCCTGAACCATCTAGAGACGTACCAGTACCAAGTTTTGACATTGGACCTCCTGAAGTGTTTAAAGGCTCTGGCATGGAGAAGCTGGTGCTGGATCTGTGATGATTAAAAATGTTGAGATCAGTAGCTCCTACTTTTATACCAAAGACTGTAGAAAGAACATCACTTATAATCTTATACTCCAGTACTCATGTTAGTTCTCACTCTCCAGTGTTCTGTATTGTTGGAAAAATTTATGATCAAACTCTTGATGTCACCCAGATGAGGATGGGTTCCCCTTTTGAGTCTGGTTCCTCTCAAGGTTTCTTCCTTATAACATCAAAGGGAGTTTTTCCTTCACCACAGTCGCCACGGCTGCTCATCAGGGACAAATGCACACCATTCACCATCACTGTTGATTTGTGTAAAGCTGCTTTGAGACAATGTCTGTTGTGAAAAGCGCAATACAAATAAACCTGACTTGACTTGAATGATCGCTGTTAAAACACTCTTAGAGAGGAGCTGGTACAGAGAGAGAGAGAGAGAGAGAGAGAGAGAGAGAGAGGGAGAGAGAGAGAGAAAAGGAGGGCGAATGAGAGAGAGAGAGTGAGAGAGAGAGAAGAGGGGTGACAGAGGGAGAGAAAGAGAGCAAGAGAGAGAGAGAGAGAGAGAGAGAGAGAGAGAGAGAGAGAGAAGAGGGGTGACAGAGGGAGAGAAAGAGAGAGAGAGAGAGAGAGAGAGAGAGAGAGAGAGAGAGAGAGAGAGAGAGAGAAAAGGAGACTTTTTTTTTTTTACTTTTTACACTCCTTTATTTAACACAAGTCACGTAATGTCCTGGATGGTATCAGGTACTAGGACATAGAAGTTAAACAAAAAGATAAATAGTCAAACATAATAAACATTATAAATAAATAAATAAATATAACATTAAACAGACATTAATAAAACAAGACAATGACAGTTTAAAAAAATTGGGTGTAAACGTTTAGCCGAGCCCTGGTGCAAAAATTCAATTCCCTTTCTTTCAATAAACAAAGAGCTTCTCCACAACACCACACAGTCTCAAACATCTCCAGATCCCCCATACTCTTGTAGAAGTCAGTGTTCTGAACCATTTTGTTCTTTCTGCTCAGGTATATTGCATTTTTGCTTGACCAAAAATAAAATGAATCAACTGACACACAAAGCTGTTTCTCCTGCTGTACTTAAACCCAGAATAAAACACTGAAGAGTAAAAGTCACATTCAAGGAACTAAAAATACATTTTAAAAAGTCAAAAAAAGAATGCAACCTGGAGCACTGAGTAAAAGCATGAAAATCAGTTTCTCTCTGTGAACAGAACGGACACTCTTGTGAAACATCGGGGTTTCAAACAGAAATAAAAGAGTTCACAGAGATAATGCAGTGTAAAATCCTCCACTGGAGGTCGGCAGCTTTTTTAGGTAATGGTGGTTTGTACAGAATCTCCACTCTGCCTTAATATCATTGTTAAAACCAAAAAAATTCCTCCACTGGGGGTCCACCCTCCCACTCAGTTTCTTCTTGTTTAAAACTTTAACACAGGCCCTGTAGAGCAACTTCCCCGTCACTGTCCCAAAGTTCATCCCCCCTTCACCCCTGCACTCCAGGAGGGGGCCACCACATCCGTCGAGGTCTGGAGCGATGTCCAGCTGGGGAAAGGGTTCCTCCTCTGCAGGACCGCTCTCGCCGATTATATAGTCCTTCAGCTGAACACGCTCCTCTGTCGTTACTGTTACTGAGAAAAGGAGAGAGAGAGAGAGAGAGAGAGAGAGAGAGAGAGAGAGAGAGAGAAAAGGAGGGGGAATGAGAGAGAGAGAGAGAGAGAGAGAAGTGAAAGTGAAAGCTATTACTTCCTGTTAGAATATGTTTCTGCTGCTCTTGTTCTTGAACACAACACAGATGGAGGAGCTCATGCAGATGTTCTGTGATCTATAAGTAAAATGCTCGAGAGTAGAAGCAACCATGATACCTACTGATTTCTTGTGATCTTGATCATCTAGCAGTATGATATGAATGGAATATTAATTATAATTACAATACAGCAGGAAAAACAACTAAACATCATGATGAAGATATGGAGAAAGATATGAAATGCAGCTGATGATCTTTTATGAACGTTAATCCACATCTCCTACTCCGTCCCTGGTGCTGGACTTTATTAATAAAAGAAAATGTTCTAAAGTTATGTTCAAAATGAATGTTTTTAATCTAACGCCCTTGTGTTGTCCTACACTCTCTGGTGTTGTCCTACATTGTCTTGTGTTGTCCTGCACTCTCTTGTGTTGTCCTACATTGTCTTGTGTTGTATTTGCACTGTCTTGTGTTGTCCTAACTGTGTTGTGTTGTTCTACACTCTCTTGTGTTGTCCTACACTCTCTTGTGTTGTCCTACACTGTCTTTTGTTGTCCTACACTCTCTTGTGTTGTCCTACACTCTCTGGTGTTGTCCTACATTGTCTTGTGTTGTATTTGCACTGTCTTGTGTTATATTTGCACTGTCTTGTGTTGTCCTAACTGTGTTGTGTTGTTCTACACTCTCTTGTGTTGTCCTACATTGTCTTGTGTTGTCCTACACTGTCTTGTGTTGTCCTACACTCTCTTGTGTTGTCCTACACTGTCTTGTGTTGTCCTACACTCTCTTGTGTTGTCCTACACTCTCTTGTGTTGTCCTACACTGTCTTTTGTTGTCCTACACTCTCTTGTGTTGTCCTACACTCTCTTGTGTTGTCCTACACTCTCTTGTGTTGTCCAACACTGTCTTCTGTTGTCCCACACTCTCTTGTGTTGTCCCACATTGTCTTGTGTTGTATTTGCACTCTCTTGTGTTGTATTTGCACTGTCTTGTGTTGTCCTAACTGTGTTGTGTTGTCCTACATTGTCTTGTGTTGTCCTACACTGTCTTGTGTTGTCCGACACTCACTTTTGTTGTCCTACACTGTCTTGTGTTGTCCTACACTCTCTTGTGTTGTCCTACACTGTCTTGTGTTGTCCTACACTGTCTTGTGTTGTGTTGCACTGTCTTGTGTTATATTTGCACTGTTCTGTGTTGTCCTACACTGTCGTGTCTTGTATTTGCACTGTCTTGTGTTGTCCTACACTGTCTTGTGTTGTTCTACACTCTCTTGTGTTGTCCTACACTGTCTTGTGTTGTATTTGCACTGTCTTGTGTTGTCCTACACTGTCTTGTGTTGTATTTGCACTGTCTTGTGTTGTCCTACACTGTCTTGTGTTGTCCTACACCTGTCTTGTGTTGTCCTACACTGTATTGTGTTGTATTTGCACTGTCTTGTGTTGTCCTACACTGTATTGTGTTGTATTTGCACTGTCTTGTGTTGTCCTACACTGTATTGTGTTGTATTTGCACTGTCTTGTGTTGTCCTACACTGTCTTGTGTTGTATTTGCACTGTCTTGTGTTGTCCTACACTGTCGTGTCTTGTATTTGCACTGTCTTGTGTTGTCCTACACTGTCGTGTCTTGTATTTGCACTGTCTTGTGTTGTCCTACACTGTCGTGTCTTGTATTTGCACTGTCTTGTGTTGTCCTACACTGTCGTGTCTTGTATTTGCACTGTCTTGTGTTGTCCTACACTGTCGTGTCTTGTATTTGCACTGTCTTGTGTTGTCCTACACTGTCGTGTCTTGTATTTGCACTGTCTTGTGTTGTCCTACACTGTCGTGTCTTGTATTTGCACTGTCTTGTGTTGTCCTACACTGTCGTGTCTTGTATTTGCACTGTCTTGTGTTGTCCTACACTGTCGTGTCTTGTATTTGCACTGTCTTGTGTTGTCCTACACTGTCGTGTCTTGTATTTGCACTGTCTTGTGTTGTCCTACACTGTCGTGTCTTGTATTTGCACTGTCTTGTGTTGTCCTACACTGTCGTGTCTTGTATTTGCACTGTCTTGTGTTGTCCTACACTGTCGTGTCTTGTATTTGCACTGTCTTGTGTTGTCCTACACTGTCGTGTCTTGTATTTGCACTGTCTTGTGTTGTCCTACACTGTCGTGTCTTGTATTTGCACTGTCTTGTGTTGTCCTACACTGTCGTGTCTTGTATTTGCACTGTCTTGTGTTGTCCTACACTGTCGTGTCTTGTATTTGCACTGTCTTGTGTTGTCCTACACTGTCGTGTCTTGTATTTGCACTGTCTTGTGTTGTCCTACACTGTCGTGTCTTGTATTTGCACTGTCTTGTGTTGTCCTACACTGTCGTGTCTTGTATTTGCACTGTCTTGTGTTGTCCTACACTGTCGTGTCTTGTATTTGCACTGTCTTGTGTTGTCCTACACTGTCGTGTCTTGTATTTGCACTGTCTTGTGTTGTCCTACACTGTCGTGTCTTGTATTTGCACTGTCTTGTGTTGTCCTACACTGTCGTGTCTTGTATTTGCACTGTCTTGTGTTGTCCTACACTGTCGTGTCTTGTATTTGCACTGTCTTGTGTTGTCCTACACTGTCGTGTCTTGTATTTGCACTGTCTTGTGTTGTCCTACACTGTCGTGTCTTGTATTTGCACTGTCTTGTGTTGTCCTACACTGTCGTGTCTTGTATTTGCACTGTCTTGTGTTGTCCTACACTGTCGTGTCTTGTATTTGCACTGTCTTGTGTTGTCCTACACTGTCGTGTCTTGTATTTGCACTGTCTTGTGTTGTCCTACACTGTCGTGTCTTGTATTTGCACTGTCTTGTGTTGTCCTACACTGTCGTGTCTTGTATTTGCACTGTCTTGTGTTGTCCTACACTGTCGTGTCTTGTATTTGCACTGTCTTGTGTTGTCCTACACTGTCGTGTCTTGTATTTGCACTGTCTTGTGTTGTCCTACACTGTCGTGTCTTGTATTTGCACTGTCTTGTGTTGTCCTACACTGTCGTGTCTTGTATTTGCACTGTCTTGTGTTGTCCTACACTGTCGTGTCTTGTATTTGCACTGTCTTGTGTTGTCCTACACTGTCGTGTCTTGTATTTGCACTGTCTTGTGTTGTCCTACACTGTCGTGTCTTGTATTTGCACTGTCTTGTGTTGTCCTACACTGTCGTGTCTTGTATTTGCACTGTCTTGTGTTGTCCTACACTGTCGTGTCTTGTATTTGCACTGTCTTGTGTTGTCCTACACTGTCGTGTCTTGTATTTGCACTGTCTTGTGTTGTCCTACACTGTCGTGTCTTGTATTTGCACTGTCTTGTGTTGTCCTACACTGTCGTGTCTTGTATTTGCACTGTCTTGTGTTGTCCTACACTGTCGTGTCTTGTATTTGCACTGTCTTGTGTTGTCCTACACTGTCGTGTCTTGTATTTGCACTGTCTTGTGTTGTCCTACACTGTCGTGTCTTGTATTTGCACTGTCTTGTGTTGTCCTACACTGTCGTGTCTTGTATTTGCACTGTCTTGTGTTGTCCTACACTGTCGTGTCTTGTATTTGCACTGTCTTGTGTTGTCCTACACTGTCGTGTCTTGTATTTGCACTGTCTTGTGTTGTCCTACACTGTCGTGTCTTGTATTTGCACTGTCTTGTGTTGTCCTACACTGTCGTGTCTTGTATTTGCACTGTCTTGTGTTGTCCTACACTGTCGTGTCTTGTATTTGCACTGTCTTGTGTTGTCCTACACTGTCGTGTCTTGTATTTGCACTGTCTTGTGTTGTCCTACACTGTCGTGTCTTGTATTTGCACTGTCTTGTGTTGTCCTACACTGTCGTGTCTTGTATTTGCACTGTCTTGTGTTGTCCTACACTGTCGTGTCTTGTATTTGCACTGTCTTGTGTTGTCCTACACTGTCGTGTCTTGTATTTGCACTGTCTTGTGTTGTCCTACACTGTCGTGTCTTGTATTTGCACTGTCTTGTGTTGTCCTACACTGTCGTGTCTTGTATTTGCACTGTCTTGTGTTGTCCTACACTGTCGTGTCTTGTATTTGCACTGTCTTGTGTTGTCCTACACTGTCGTGTCTTGTATTTGCACTGTCTTGTGTTGTCCTACACTGTCGTGTCTTGTATTTGCACTGTCTTGTGTTGTCCTACACTGTCGTGTCTTGTATTTGCACTGTCTTGTGTTGTCCTACACTGTCGTGTCTTGTATTTGCACTGTCTTGTGTTGTCCTACACTGTCGTGTCTTGTATTTGCACTGTCTTGTGTTGTCCTACACTGTCGTGTCTTGTATTTGCACTGTCTTGTGTTGTCCTACACTGTCGTGTCTTGTATTTGCACTGTCTTGTGTTGTCCTACACTGTCGTGTCTTGTATTTGCACTGTCTTGTGTTGTCCTACACTGTCGTGTCTTGTATTTGCACTGTCTTGTGTTGTCCTACACTGTCGTGTCTTGTATTTGCACTGTCTTGTGTTGTCCTACACTGTCGTGTCTTGTATTTGCACTGTCTTGTGTTGTCCTACACTGTCGTGTCTTGTATTTGCACTGTCTTGTGTTGTCCTACACTGTCGTGTCTCTAAAGTACAGGTACTAAAGTAGAGGTACTACATTACAGGTACTAAAGTAGAGGTACTACAGTACAGGTACTAAAGTAGAGGTACTACATTACAGGTAGTAAAGTAGAGGTACTAAAGTAGAGGTACTAAAGTAGAGGTACTAAAGTAGAGGTACTACAGTACAGGTACTAAAGTAGAGGTACTACAGTACAGGTACTAAAGTAGAGGTACTACAGTACAGGTACTAAAGTAGAGGTACTACAGTACAGGTACTAAAGTAGAGGTACTACAGTACAGGTACTAAAGTAGAGGTACTACAGTACAGGTACTAAAGTAGAGGTACTACAGTATAGGTACTAAAGTAGAGGTACTACATTACAGGTACTAAAGTAGAGGTACTAAAGTAGAGGTACTACAGTAGAGGTACTACAGCACAGGTACTAAAGTAGAGGTACTACAGTATAGGTACTAAAGTATAGGTACTAGAGTAGAGGTACTACAGTATATGTACTAAAGTAGAGGTACTACAGTAGAGGTACTACAGTATAGGTACTAAAGTAGAGGTACTACATTACAGGTACTAAAGTAGAGGTACTAAAGTAGAGGTACTACAGTAGAGGTACTACAGCACAGGTACTAAAGTAGAGGTACTACAGTATAGGTACTAAAGTAGAGGTACTACATTACAGGTACTAAAGTAAAGGGTACTACAGTAGAGGTACTACATTACAGGTACTAAAGTAGAGGTACTAAAGTAGAGGTACTACATTACAGGTACTAAAGTATAGGTACTAAAGTAGAGGTACTACAGTAAAGGTACTACAATCCAAGTACTCATGTCAGTGTTTCCTTCTGCTTCTTCCTTTTAGTTCTGCTGCTAAAGCGAGTCTTACCAGAGTCTCACCTGCACAGTGTCATTAACTCTCTCTCTCTCTCTCTCTCTCTCTCTCTCTCTCTCTCTCTCTCTCTCTCTCTCTCTCTCCCCTCTTCTCTTTTTCTCTATCTGTGTAAAGCTGCTTTGAGATTATGTTTATTAGTAAAAGTGCAATGAATTAATAAAAAAGTCATTTTACATTGTCTAGGAGTTTTTTTATTGTAGCGCCCCCTTCTGGATATTTGAAGAACACAATACGTGTGTCTATCATCTCTAATGAATTCAGACAAAACAGCTAGGGGGCGCTAATTCCACCTGCTCTTCACACCAGGCTGGATCCCTCAGAGCATCAAAAGACATCAGGATGCATGAAGACAGTCACACTCAGCCAATCCTCCATCCTGAACTGAAGATAGGATCCCCCTGAACACAGTACAGCATCCTGAAGAACACACACACACACACACACACACACACACACACACAAATGCTTTAAAACCTAATAAATATCCAGGTTAAAATCAACCCCCCTTTATTTCTTATCTTCAGCAAATTAAAGGTTTATTCAGTGTGTCTGACCTTCAGCAATGTGCTGATTTAATCCTGTACTTCTTTATATGTAATTTTGTTTATGCTAATTACTATTAAACCCTATAACCATGTTAAATCAGAACACGCTTCTGATTTACCCACAAACACTGAACACCAAACACCAAACACCTGAAACATAGAAACACCGAACTCCAGAAACACTGAAACACCAAACACCTGAAACCCTGGAACACCGAACCCATGAAACACTGAACCCCAGTAGATGTGTTTACATGGAGCATATACTCAGTTTAAAAGTCCCATCCAAATGAAAATGCTCCATGTAAACACCTCAATCGGAATAAAAATGCCCAAACTGAATGATTTGTAAGGGAATGGAGAGGGGTGAGGGAAACCTTTCAAAAGAAAACCAAACAAAAAAAAAATTCTGCCATGCAAAAGTTTACTTTCTATTCCAGGTCACCAAATTCCAGCAATACAACCTGCTCCCATCGGTCCTCACTACAGACCTTCATCCACAGGCTTCTGCTTCTCTGAGGATGGAGAGGTGGGATTCAGATGCTCCTTGAAACCTCAGAGTCCTGCACCATCTTTACCTCACACCCTCCAGCAGTAGTATGTATATACATTCACACTGTTGATGGATCAAGAGCAACAAATTACATAAAAATATGCATTAAATATAATAGAACTCAATGGTGAAGGGACGGGACAAGTGCGCATTCACAAAGTCAATCCGATTGAACGCACCAGCATGTAAACACCATCTTAGATTAGATATCGTCTCATGTAAACACCATCTCAGATTAGATAACGTCTCATGTAAACACGGTCTCAGTTTAGATAACGTCTCATGTAAACACGGTCTCAGATTAGATAACGTCTCATGTAAACACCATCTCAGATTAGATAACGTCTCATGTAAACACGGTCTCAGATTAGATAACGTCCCATGTAAACACGGTCTCAGTTTAGATAACGTCTCATGTAAACACGGTCTCAGATTAGATAACGTCTCATGTAAACACCATCTCAGATTAGATAACGTCTCATGTAAACACGGTCTCAGATTAGATAACGACTTCTGTAAACACGGTCTCAGTTTGGATAACGTCTCATAAACACCATCTCAGATTAGATAACGTCTCATGTAAACACGGTCTCAGATTAGATAACGTCTTCTGTAAACACAGTCTCAGTTTGGATAACGTCTCATGTAAACACGGTCTCAGATTAGATAACGTCTTCTGTAAACACGGTCTCAGATTAGATAACGTCTCATGTAAACACCGTCTCAGATTAGATAACGTCTCATGTAAACACGTTCTCAGATTAGATAACGTCTCATGTAAACACGGTCTCAGATTAGATAACTTCTCATGTAAACACCATTTTAGAATGGATAACGTCTCATGTAAACACGGTCTCAGATTAGATAACGTCTCATGTAAACACGATCTCAGATTAGATAACGTCTCATGTAAACACGATCTCAGATTAGATATCGTCTCATGTAAACACGGTCTCAGATTAGATAACGTCTCATGTAAACACGTTCTCAGATTAGATAACGTCTCATAAACACCGTCTCAGATTAGATAACGTCTCATGTAAACACGGTCTCAGATTAGATAACGTCTCATGTAAACACCATCTCAGATTAGATATCGTCTCATGTAAACACAATCTCAGATTAGATAACGTCTCATGTAAACACGGTCTCAGATTAGATAACGTCTCATGTAAACACCGTCTCAGATTAGATATCGTCTCATGTAAACACGATCTCAGATTAGATATCGTCTCATGTAAACACGATCTCAGATTAAATAACGTCTCATGTAAACACGATCTCAGATTAGATAACGTCTCATGTAAACACAATCTCAGATTAGATAACGTCTCATGTAAACACGGTCTCAGATTAGATAACGTCTCATGTAAACACCCTCTCAGATTAGATATCGTCTCATGTAAACACGATCTCAGATTAGATAACGTCTCATGTAAACACGATCTCAGATTAGATATCGTCTCATGTAAACACGATCGCAGATTAGATAACGTCTCATGTAAACACGATCTCAGATTAAATAACGTCTCATGTAAACACGGCCTCAGATTAGATAACGTCTCATGTAAACACGGCCTCAGATTAGATAACGTCTCATGTAAACACGATCTCAGATTAGATAACGTCTCATAAACACGATCTCAGATTAGATAACGTCTCATGTAAACACGGTCTCAGATTAGATAACGTCTCATAAACACGATCTCAGATTAGATAAAGTCTCATGTAAACACGGTCTCAGATTAGATAACGTCTCATAAACACGATCTCAGATTAGATAACGTCTCATGTAAACATGGTCTCAGATTAGATAACGTCTAATAAAAGTGTGCATGTAAACGTGGCTCATGTCCATTTATTCACACTGTTACTACTTTCTAGTGAGGGTTTTTGTAGGTTTAGTTACTGAAATTAGCATTTAAATTTTAAATTTTTAATTTTAATCCGATAATAAATGTGTGGAAATGGGGCTGTTGTGGTGTAGGAGGAATAAACCTCTCGCTGGTGTGCTGTTACAGTAAAATTCAATTCAATTCAATTCATTTTTATTTGTATAGCGCTTTTAACAATGAACATTGTCTCAAAGCAGCTTTACACAGATAATGTGGTGATTAAATGTAAATATGTTCTTTGTAAGTATGTTTGTCCCTGATGAGCACAAGTAAGGAAACAGAACAAAACAAGTAAGGAAACAAAATCAAAATAAAATAATCACACCACTTCACTGCGCTTCAACACACCACCCTCAGGATTTAGAGATAAGCCTTTTAAATAAATAATATACAGTAAATAACAAACATGAGCAGTACACATTATTTAATTATAAATACAATGATATAACGCCCCCACACACCCAGAGTGGTACGTTCCACTCACACTCGTTACTATGAGGGAATAGAGCTGAGATCTGATCTGAAAATGTATATCATTATTACACAATCAACTTACTGCACTGTCATCGTGTGTGTGTGTGTGTGTGTGTGTGTGTGTCAGGGAATAAGTCATAGTTTAAGTGTGTTTATCACTAACTTATGGTGTCACTGGTGTGTGTGTGTGTGTGTGTGTGTGTGTGTGTGTGTGTGTGTGTGTTGTAGTAAGGGTCTCCACAAAGTTGTAATCTCAGGATGTTGTTGTATTGTGCTGAGCAGACGTTATCTCGCTCAGTCAGATGGATCTACAGATAACAGGCCATACAACAAGTGCTGAAGGTCAGTTTTAATGGACGAAAGCTCATCTGGAGAACTCACACACAAACACACACACACACACACACACACACACACACACTGCCCAACACTCTAGGTTCTCCAGAGAGCAGGAAAGAAAATGAAGATGAAGCTGCCAAACCCGGGTCTGGAGGACCGTATCCCCTCGCATGCTGAACTGGAGGACATGGAGATGGTCCAGGCTGAGGACCGTCCTCAGTGGGACAATAAAGCTCAGTACATGCTCACTTGTGTGGGCTTCTGTGTGGGACTGGGGAACGTCTGGAGGTTCCCTTACCTGTGTCAGAGCCATGGTGGAGGTAAGATCATTTCAGGGCTCTCTGTGAGGGGGATGGAGAGATGGGATCAAATTCATGCTCCATATAATTCCTGAGTGTGATGGATATCATGGTGATTTTAATGCGTCTAAGGTTCCTAATTGGTTCTTTGAATAGTGAAGGGTCTCTACATGGAGAAAGTATTGTAGAGTTTGCCATGGTCCTGGTGGTACTAGACTTTGAAGTTACTCAATATTTTCTAACGGATAAAGTTTGCTGAAAACTCGCGGATGAAGGGTTCTCCAGGGTTTCTTTAAAACTGAACAATTTTCACTAATAGTGTGCTTTTCAGAGCTTCAGAACCGAGAAGTTCCACCTAAAACTTTAAAATGAATTTTGAGTGCAGCATCAGTGAGCTGGAGGACAGTGGAAGAGAATTACAGTTAAATATTGATGTGTTAAAGATCATTTGCATACTGTACATCCTGAGGTCCATGAAGGAACGCTGTGGGTTCTTCCAGTATTTAGGTGAAAGTCTCACACTGTACATGTAATCTGAAGTGCAGAAGAAGTGCTCAGGGGCACAATATATCATTTAATGTGATGATTTGAATTTTGGAATCTGAATGTTCCTTAATTGTGACAAAATAGAGAACATTAGTGACCAAAAAAAAAAAAAAAAAGAATTAAAAGAACCATTCAATCTGTTCTTTAACTTCTATTGTAGAACTTCATCTTTACCACATTTAAAATCCTGATGAGTTTATAGCCAGAGTTTATTTCTCTCCTTAACCCAGGGGAGAAACAATTCATCTGCAGTCCATGTACATGAAGTTAATAACAAAATGGAGATTCTAATCTCAGGACCAGGGCAGAGCTGTGGACTGTACAGTATATAACCTACATGAACCCAAAGTTATAATTCCATCGCAAGATTCATCCAACCATCAGTAGATTACAGAGACAGAAATTGTCCCATGATGGAGGTCCAGGTCATGCTTCATCTCTTCACTTGACCTCGCTAGAAAATAACAAAGAAAACCTGTGGTTTACAAACCAGGAGCCAGAATCAAGAAGAAGAACTTGATAGTATAGATCCTGTAAAGATAATTAACACACATTTAATAAGACCTTCTCTCTCAGCAGGGACACCAACACTGGTTCAAAAACCTTTATGAGCATCATCATCAAAGTGATAAATGAGCAATGACACAACATCAGAGAGCTGAGTGAGAGATTAGCGCTCAATAATCGTTAACAGAACACAAGTTAATACAAACCTTCATCCCTCAGGCCTCAGCTGGAGCTCAGGGGTTTCAGGTGAAGTCATTCATCTACGCCGGGGTCGTCTTCATGCTGCAGAGTTTAAAACGTGGATCAGTTATTTATCAAATGTAATGCTTAATAAAAAGCTGATTCTATGAAGCAAAGTCTCTATGCTAACATGCTAATCCAACAATGCTAGGGCTAGCATAAACAGTTGATGTTGGAATTGTGTGATTTTTGAATGTTAGCATGAAGAGCTCTCGTATGTTTCTAATATGATATGAAGAGAAATAATAAACATGTAGCAGGAGAAAAGCTGAACCTGAAGTGACCATGAAATGATGAGCATCAGAGCGCTGGGTGTTTTACTGCAGGTCTAAAGATAAAGAATGCTATCTTTAGATTTCATTATTCATTCAGTACTTTAATTTTCTTTAATTATGTTTGTGTGCTACAGAAACTCCTCCATCTTCACCTGCTTATTAAATACACCAATATCAACATTGAATTATTATCTATCTGTACAGCAGTCATTAGAGGTCATTAGAGGTCAATGAATTCTTGTGTATATTATCCACTGAACAAACAAAAGATCTGGATTCAGCAGATCATGTAGAGATAAAGCTCTGATCTGTTTATTCTGTATTATCATGTTCCTTCACTGCTTCATATTATACACAATACACACTGTTCCCTCTTACCCATAATGCCTTTCTCTACAGTGAAGGGTTGGAACTGGAAGCACCTCGACCACCATGTTCACCTTAAATTCACATTTTATTCCATTATCTTCTCTTGACTTGTTTCTAGCCCTGGTTTCTCATCAAAACATCTAGAAGTGTTCAAACCTACACCCAAACTTACAAACACCAACACTGTGTGCAGGAGCGTTTATGATCCCGTTCCTCATTCTGCTGGTCCTGGAGGGAATTCCTCTCCTACATCTGGAGTTTGCGATCGGACAGAGACTGAGAAAGGGAAGTGTTGGGGTCTGGAGGTCCATTAATCCATATTTATCTGGAGTGGGTAAGTTTTTCTGTTTCAGGAAAAAGATGAAAATATTTCAGTGGCTGGTCAGAATGTCCTTCACATCTTTCCAGCCACTGAAATAGTTTTATCTTGTTCAGACTAAAGTAAGGAAAGATGAACTCTTGATGGTTCCACATTTAAAAATCCCAAGTACAGTTTAGTAACTTTATTTATAAGGAAAAAGTGGTGATGCTTGCTGAAAGAACATGACTTGCTTCCTCTCAGTAGTTAGAGCATGTGTTCCTCAACTCAGACTTCAGCAGATCAGAGACTTAAAAAATCTTTTACAGGAAATTCTAATCAGATGTTTGCATCTTCATGAAGGTTTTCAATCCACACTCTTACTTTACTGTTTATCAGTAAAAATTGGAGATTTAATCTTCAAGGTTTACCTTAAGCAATTTTCCAGACCCTAATGAGACCCAGAGAGATGGACGCTCCACAACGCACCAATCAGAAATCAGAAATATTTAAAACTCACTAATGGATTAAAAAAAAGAATTGGTGGATTTTACCCAGGAACCAGCGAGCTGTCAGGGTCGAACTGAAGCTACCTCTAACTCTCCACAGGTATAGCATCCATGCTCGTGTCCTGTATGGTGGGAATTTACTATAACACCATCATTGCCTGGGTCATGTGGTACTTGTTCAACTCCTTCCAGGATCCATTGCCGTGGAGTCAATGTCCCATCAATGAGAACAGAACAGGTGCTTTTTACATTTCACAGTGAAAATGATCAAATGATCTGATAAATGAACCATTTTATATTAATGAACTTGGTCTTTAAAGCAATCATCAATCTGTCAGGACATCTATTCTGTCTGGATTTTTCTTGAAGATGTTTTTCAACACTGTAGAGAAAAATGTGGAATCCCTTCTCATTGTCTCCCCCTACAGGGCTGGTATCAGAATGTGCCCGCAGTTCCTCTGTGGATTATTACTGGTACAGAGAAACCTTGAACATCTCAAATAACATCGAGGACTCAGGTGGGTTGCAGTGGTGGATGGTTCTGTGTCTGATCACCGCATGGATGGTTCTCTGGGTCTGCTGCATTCGAGGCATCGAAACCACCGGGAAGGTAAACCACAGATTTGATTGTCATTTCATTTAGAAAGTCGGTGTTAACACTGCCATGACCATGCCTCTGTGAGGACATCAGGGACAATAAACAAGGTGTGTCTCAGGTCAACGTCCCTTCTGTTTTATGACCAGTCGGTATATTTATGCTCTTTATCTTCCACTACTATAAAACTGACGTGTCAGAAACCTTCATTCATCATTCAAGCTCAATCACGAGCTCCAAAGTTAATCAGGATTCAAAATATCTAAATCTCCTGCTTCTCTCTCAATGGCTTTGTGTCCTTTAGGCTGTTTACATCACGTCCACGCTGCCTTACATCGTCCTCACCATCTTCCTGATACGAGGACTGACTCTCAAAGGTTCTGTGGAAGGCATCAAGTACCTCTTCACTCCAGATGTAAGCACTCTGATTTCTAACAGCCTGACCTGGGTTTATGATGTTCCCTGAGATATGCAGGTCTTATTTCCTCTCAGTATTCAGGACAGGATATTCCCTCAGGTCATATCAGAAAGTAAAACTTTAACAGGAAGTAAAACTAAGCAAAAAATTAACAAGCAATTATGCTTTAATTGTAAAACCCATAAATTAGTTATAAATTAGACTGAACCATTTTAATGCATTTTAATGCAAATTATAAAAAAAACACATTTTAAAAGATCAACATCATCCGGAAAGTTTCAAAGTTTATATGTAGATATCCTTGTGATATTTTAAACCTTCAACTTGAAATTTCCATTTGGAAAGTCAGATGTTCTTTAAGGTTCGATTTATCCCAATGTAAATTCGATGAAAGCTTGTGCTTGAACTACACCTTAATGCTATAAGAGAGCTAAAGAAGTGCTACATATATCTAAGCATAATTATTGTAATTCTTTTTTGACCTTATGGATCTCGAATTGCTGAAGTGGCATTAGACAGAAAGCCGGAAATTTCAAATCAGAAATCAACTCTGGTTGTTGTGAACTCACCACAGCGTTCATGAACCCTTTCAGTGGCTTTAAGACCTCACATTAGCATTTTTATATTGTGTAGTTAAACGAGTTGGCAAATCCAACCACATGGCTGGATGCTGGAGCTCAAGTCTTCTACTCTTTCTCTCTTGCCTTTGGAGGACTGATCTCCTTCTCCAGCTACAACTCTGTACAGTGAGTTCATCTTTCACCAAACAAGAAGAAATCATTACACTTAGTTTTATAAATAACACATTTATCTGTTTATTTTTAGTAATAACTGTGAACAGGATGCTGTTATCATTTCCATCATCAACGGGTGTACATCAGTTTATTCTGCCATCGTCATCTACTCCATCATCGGCTTCCGAGCCATGGAGAAGTTCGATGACTGTCTCAATGGGTATGTTATACATCATTTCCTGGTTTAAATCTGAACCTGGTTCTTAGACTGGTGTGTGGGACAGTGTTCTTCAAGATATCTTAAGAAGCTGAGTAGCCGTCAAAAGTTCTAAGTATTAGTACAGTCATTCCCCCAAACCTTCACTGTGCCTCTCTTTGTGTTGGTAAACAGGAACATCATGGCCCTGCTGAATACCTTTGACCTTCCCTCTGAGAGCATAACTGAGAGTAACTATGATCAAGCCCTACAATTTCTCAACAGCACATCACCAGCCATAATAGAGGGGCTCAATCTGAGGACCTGTAATATGCAGGATCTCCTTAGCCAGGTGAGACCCCATGACTTTCTGGGTTCCATTTTGAAGCTTTTTTTTTTAAACATCAGCATACAAGTTGGTTTTAAAAAGTCTACTATTTCCACACAATTACCATCAATGGATCCCTTGTACAGTATTAGTGTTCCCAGAGTTCTTCTGAAACATGTCCTGTGAATCTTCTTTATGAAGCGTCTCTAGCCCCTTCTGCCATTCATGCTAGATCTCCCTAATGGTGTCAAACGGTAAGCTTTGAGCTGGAGCCTCATCAAAATGCAAGAAAAGTCCACAGTAGCTAAATCTGGTGAGAAGTGTGGGTGTGGAAGTAAGACCATGTGGATATTTTCTGACAATCAGCATGCACAATTTACCAAATGGTTTCTACATTTTTAGAGGTCGAGCTCATTGAAGGTTTTCCTGATATCTCGTCATCTTCCAGTGATGTTTTTCCACTCTTGAAGCATCTGGCTGCACAAAACACAGCGAACGGCTTGTACGTCATGTCAAACGTTTCTGTGGCAGATTTTCCCACCAGTTACAACAGCACCAGTTACACCATTAGTTTCCAAACGTTCTGATACCACCTCAAATGTAGCATGCAAGGGGGAAGTGATACTGTACATGAGTGGTTAAAGTGTTTTTCTGATCAGAAGGTCGCACCACCACTGCTGTGCCCCTGAGCAAATCACATAACCCTCACCTGCTGGAGTTGTGAAAATGAGATCATTGTAAGTCGTTCTGGATATGGGCATCTGCTTAATGTCATAAATGTAAAAATGTAGAGACATGCACATGGCAGCTGGGCAAACAGTATGCAGGAAGCCAATATGAAACACCAGATGGTTTAAGTCCAGTTTTCACCCTCTGCATGAAATAATCTGAGGCCTTCAGACCTCTGTATCAATCTGATACAAACCCACAGTACATTTATATGGTGGCGTGAGAGAAACACTTAAATTAGCACTTTCCAAGTTTGCTTTTTATATTGATATGAAGTGTGTAATCTTGTGTACAGTGTAGATTTATTCATTACTAGAGACTCAAAGCACTTTAGTACGTCGCTCTGGATAAGGGCGTCTGCCAAATGATGCAAATGTAAATGTAAATGTAAATGTAAATTTATAAATGTTTCAGGATTTTGGATTTAAAGAGTTGAAACAAACCTCACACCTCTTACTCCATGTTTCACCAGGGAGTAGAAGGCACTGGTTTGGCCTTTATCGTGTTCACAGAGGCAATCACCAAGATGCCTATTTCTCCTCTGTGGGCAGTGCTGTTCTTCATCATGCTCCTCTGTCTTGGTCTTTCCACCATGTTCGGCAGCATAGAGGGGGTCGTGGTGCCTCTGCAGGACCTCAATATCTTCCCCAAGAGATGGCCTAAAGAAGTCCTAACAGGTCCTGCTGTATTTATTCACCAAACAATAAAGCTAATAAACCAGCTAGCTTGATAATGCGTTATTTTATACAAGCTTCAGAGGTAGAAGCTCCTTATTTAATGTTGGTGCCACACTTAAAAACGTCCTCTGAAATGTATTAGAACCCAGAATGTAGCATCAGAATGGAGTCATTTCCTGTTAATGCTAACACTTAATAAAAATTAAAAAACAGCACTTAGATGTGAAATGGATGAAAATATTCCCAAAACGCAAATCTGAATCTGTATCTGAATTTCAGGAATCGTTTGCTTGGTGTCTTTCGCTGTTGCGCTGATCTTCACACAACGTTCTGGTGAATACTGGCTCGCTCTGTTCGATGGATTTGCAGGCTCCATTCCCTTACTCATTATCGCTTTCTGTGAGATGGTTTCTGTGGCTTATGTCTACGGAATAGACAGGTCAGACTCACACACATGCTCTATAACTTCAGGGTTGTGGTTTGAGGTTAGGGGTGAGATTTAGGGGTGGTGGATTGAGGTTAGGGCAGTGAGGGCTGTGGTTGAAGGTTAGGGGTAAGGAGTTGGTGTAACAAGGGGTAAGGTTAGTGGCTGTGGGTTGGATTTATGAGTTGTGGTAGGGCTAAAGAATGAAGAACATGAGAGAGAGAGAAGGTTGGATGGTGTGGAGTTAGAAAAGCAGGAAGTGGCTAGGATTAGTAAGGAGGAAGTGAGAGCAGCGATTAAGAGGATAAAGAGTGGGAAGTCCAGACGACATACCAGTAGAAGTGTGGAGATGTTTAGGAGAGATGCAGTGGAGTTTTAAACCAGGTTGTTCAACAAGATTATGGAATGTGAGAAGATGCCTGAGAAATGGAAAAGAAGTGTGCTGATACTGATCTTAAAGAATAAGGGAGATGTGCAGACCTGCAGTAACTACAGGGGAATTAAGTTGATCAGTCACACCATGAAGTTCTGGGAAAGAGTAGTGGAAGCCATGCTGAGAGAAGAGGTGACCATCTATGAGCAAAAGTATGGTTTTATGTCGAGGAAGAGCACCACAGATGCATTATTTGCTTTGGGAATGTTGATGAAGAAGTATAAAGAAGGTCAGAAGGAGTCTCCCTGGACTATGATGTTTGTGGATGATATTGTGATTTGTGGTGAGAGTAGGGAGCAGGTGGAGAAGATCCTGGAGATGTGGAGGTATGTGGTGGAGAGAAGAGGAATGAAACTCAGTAGGAGTAAGACAGAGTACATGTGTATGTAAATGAGAGGGAGGGCAGTGGAGGGGTGCGGTTGCAGGGAGAAGAGGTGGAGAAGGTGGAGGAGTTCAGATACCTGGAAGTAATGGAGAGTGTGTTAGAGAAGTGAAGAAAAGAGTGCAGGCAGGGTGGAGTGGGTGGAGAAGAGTGATAGCAGGAGTGATTTGTGATAGAAGAGTATCTGTGAGAGTGAAAGGGAAAGTTTATAGGACTGTGGATGTATGGTTTAGAGACATGAGCACTGGGATTTCCCCAGTGTGGGACGAATGAAGGTTTATCTTATCTTATTGATTAAAATTCAATTCAATTCAATTCAAACTTTATTCATGTATCTCCCAACAACTATCAGGTAGAGCCTAGGTGCTGAACAAAGTGCAAAAGGCAAAGTACATAATAGTAATAAAATATGAGTAACATAATAGTAATAAAATATAGCATTATCATAAAAGAAAAAAAAAAAAAGACAGGAGGTGGAGCTGGAGGTAGCAGAGCTAAAGATGTTGAGATGTTCGTTGGGAGTGACGACGATGGACAGGATTAGAAATGAGTTTATTAGAGGGACAGCGCATGTAGGAGGTTTTGGAGACAAGGTGAGGGAGATGAGATTGAGATGGTTTGGACATGTGCAGAGGAGAGACATGGGGTATATCAGTAGGAGAATGCTGAGGATGGAGACACCAGGAAGGAGGAAAAGAGAAAGACCAAGGAGAAGTTTTATGGATGTGGTGAGAGAAGACATGCAGGTAGTTAGTGTGAAAGAGGCAGATGTAGAGGACAGGGGGGGATGGAAACAGACACATTCAAAGAGGAAGAGGAAGAAGAAGAGGGTTTGTGGAAGGGTGGTTGGAGGTTAGGAGTTAGTTATTAGGGGTTAGTGGTTGGGATTTATGAGTTTGGGGTAGGAGGTTGAGAGTTGGGGTGGTAAAGGTTATGGAGGGGGAGTTAGAGAGCCTGGATTGGGGATCATGTGCATTCATTTGAAGCTGTGATTTGCAGCTGCATTACTGTCAAAGCAACTTTAGACTTTGGTTTTATTATACTATTTAAATAATATTTTAAATATAGATTTATAAAATAAGTATTCTGGTTAGGAGCAGATGTTCATTATAGCTGCATACAAGTCTATATATTATTAGCATCCTGTTGCCAGTCACAGGCTGAACCAGGGTGACCTTCAGCAACCCCTCAGTGATATGTTTTATTACAGTGAATAGAATGTAGATAAAGAGTTAGCTGTACTTTGCTCTGTTTTGATTATACCACACATCGTGTCTTATCTTACTTTGTGCTAACTGACAAAATTTTAATCTTTCTGTTAGCAAACTGATAACAGAACCATAGACAGAAGACTTACATTCTGTAAAATGTCTTCCTTATGTGTACATCTGTAAGTACAAAGAAGAACACATGAATTACAGATGTTGCTCCGAGTTCACTTCAGAAAACTCCAGAAAATTGCAGGAAAATCTTCTAAAAAATACAAAGAAAAAAAACCTGTTATAGTTTTTGACCTCATGGTGGCGCAAACTAAAAACAGACTCTGATCAAATCCAAGAGGCATAAAATAAGGTCATGGGGTTTGTTGAACTAAAATTTTGGTTCAAAAGTTATGACCATAAACAGCCCAAATTTCACCCCATGGTGGCACTAGAGTGTGGCACATCTGGACAGATTTGTTCAATAAGCAGTAATAAAGTATAGTTTCTGTCTGATTGTGTGTGTGTGTGTGTGTGTGTGTGTGTGTGTGTGTGTGTGTGTGTGTGTGTGTTTCACCGTGTCTCTGCACTCATTAGCATCCTGTTTTTCTTCCTCTCAGGTTTAATGAAGACATCGAGTTCATGATTGGACACAAGCCCAATTTCTTCTGGCAGGCCACGTGGAGAGTGATCAGTCCTCTCATCGTTCTTGTTATCTTCATCTTCTACCTGATCTCCACTGCCTCCAGAGAGCTCACCTACATCGCCTGGAACCCTGAATCGGTTCGCTGGTCCTCCCAAACATCACAATTTAAAAACTCAGTTTCTCAGGTTTCAAATTCAATGACACAAACACAAATTCTTATCTTTTACAGAAAAACTTTCCCAATTTAGAGGTTCTGCACTACCCCGACTGGATCAACAGCATCATCTTCATCCTCTCCGGCGTTCCTGCTCTCATTATTCCCACCGTCGCTGTTTATAAATTCATCAGGAAGCGCTGCTGTGGAAAAGAAACCAAGAAGACACCAGTCATAAACACCGTCTCGGCTCAAATACACGCAGATCTGAAGAACTTGTAGAGCAACAAAGTCACCAGCTTCATGTGATGAGAAGAACATTCAATCACTTTATATAAACTGGAAGTGAAAACACTGTAATCATGTCAGAAATTCGACTTGGAGCCAGATGTGTACAATTATTTCTCTGAATATAACGTTTTTTATTATTTATGCGTATAAAAGCCATGTTTCTGACCCCGATAATTCAATTCATTAATTAAAGTTTGGTTTTAACAGAAAGCTACAGTGCAGGCATTCACGGGTCGGGATAAACGTTCCTACATGCTTGTGGTTTTCCACAAGATCTGAGGAGCTACACATCATTGGGGTTTTTATCAAATGCACTTGTGAAAACACAGAGTCGTTTTTTAACTCACCCAAGCTCAGGAAAGATCTCTAGAATCATAATCAGGGGAAAAGAACTGGAAAAATCTATTACTCAAGAGAATCTGCACAGGTCTGCATGCTTGATCTGGTGGACACTGGGTGTAGCAGTTGGTAAAGGTCTGTTACCTCTGGAACAAGAGTCTGGTCTCCTTGAATTCATTATAATGGCAAATCTATTTCGGCTAAATAGTTGCAAATTTCATTAGGGTTTGAACTGAGGTCGTGACATGATCTTTGATTTCACTTTTCATTGGATTTAGATCATGTCCAGCTGTAGAAGGATCTCCACTTGCTTTATAAATGTTTTTGTTTGAATTTCTGTGAGAAGGTTTGTGGAGATTTAAAAGTTTCTGCAAAAATCTGATCTTATCTATAATGAAGTATCTCAACCTGAAGGGATTTTCATCTTGATGATGTTGGTGGTTTTTAAAGTTCAGGTCCCTTTGGATTCAAGTCTACACACTTAATCCAAACCATTAACTGTGTTCTGTTTTATCACTCAGTTTGAATTAGTTCTGTCTGAATTCTCAATCCAATTGTACAGATTGTGAACAGAAAGACTGTAGAATATAGATTTTATTATTGTACAAAAAATTATTGTTTATATTTAATGAATGCAGTATTTTCTTGCACTTTGTCATGATGGTTCATGGTTCAGGACCCAGTTAGTAATTATACACTCTAAAGAAATACTTTGTATTTTTGCGCTGTAATTCTGGCTGCAATAAAAATTCCTGCCATTGTTCAGCATTGGGAAATAAAGCGTTCCTCATCTCCCAGCGTGTATTAATGCTTATTAACACTTATCTGTACACGACCAAATATCTCCTTTCTGGAGATAAAAACGTCTGAAGTGCTGAAGGTCTTTATTAATACAAGCCCTTTCACACACCCACCCGTGTGTAGTGTAGGTGTCCGCCTATAATAAATATACATTCACACCATAGTCTGAGCAGAACTCATGGGGACGGAGTGCAGCAATAAGGATGAAGATGAAGCTGCCAAACCCGGGTCTGGAGGACCGTATCCCCTCGCACGCTGAGCTGGAGGACATGGAGAAGGCCCAGGCTGAGGACCGTCCTCAATGGGACAGTAAAGCTCAGTACATGCTCACCTGTGTGGGCTTCTGTGTGGGACTGGGGAACGTCTGGAGGTTCCCGTACCTGTGTCAGAAACACGGAGGAGGTAGGACCTTTTGGTTCTTGAAGAATTTGGATTAGCATTTATCCTGAGAAACTCTACAAACTACATGTGCTTATTGGTTCCTAAAAATGTTTGAATTTTTGGGTATAAAAAAATAGAATTTGGGTTTTCGGTCTTGTGGGAGTTTGAGATAAATCTCATGTCTACAAAAAAAATCATGTTCTTAATATAACAATAATAATAATAATAATAATAATAANTAATAATAATAATAATAATAATAATAATAATAATAATAATAACAATAATAAAAGAAGAATGCATCATTGATGTTCACCCAAGTCTGTGATTTGATCTTGATTAGAACAAGATGTGTAGGTTAAACAATAAACCATTAAACTGCATGTATCAGATCATTTGTTACTTAATCAATAATCTTTCAAACTGCTAATGAAATGTTACCTACAGTCACAAGGGTTAAAGCGTGGATGTTACACAAGATTCACCTCATACCCTACTTTAACTCTGGCTAGTTTCTTGCTAATAAATTCCGTGCCATCCTGGAGCTGTAGGGTCTTTCCCCACTTTGAAAGTTCTAACAGAAATATTAATATTAAAGTTTAATGTAGCATAGATTCATTATGATCCTGAATAACTGCTAAGCAGTGTGGTATCTCCAGGAGCATTCATGATCCCCTTCCTCCTGCTGCTGGTCCTAGAGGGAATTCCTGTCCTACATCTGGAATTTGCCATCGGACAGCGACTGAGAAAGGGCAGCATTGGGGTCTGGAGGTCCATCAGCCCATACCTTACTGGACTGGGTGAGATTTAATGCAATCATACTACAGATCCATGATTTCCTGAATCAGGTTCATTCCCACTAGCAGGTTGCTACTCTAACATTTAATTAATCAAACATTAAATCAAGCAAAGATTGGCTTCAAGCAGCTTCACAAGCCAAATGCACAAACGAGGAACATTTACCTGGAACATGAACATGTGGAACTTGTGTGGGTTTTCAGGTATCGCCTCTATGTTGTGTTCCTACGTGGTGGGTCTGTATTACAACACCATCATAGCCTGGGTCATGTGGTACTTCTTCAACTCCTTCCAGAATCCACTGCCATGGACTCAATGCCCCTTAAACCACAACAGAACAGGTGACAATAAACAGACACAGTGATGATGTAATGAAGGCACTGAGAACTGAGAAGCTCTCTCTGATTTCCCACTAGGTGTGGTGACAGAATGTGCCCGAAGTTCCTCCGTAGATTATTACTGGTACAGAGAGACTCTGAACATCTCAGCTAGCATCGAGGACTCAGGTGGGCTGCAGTGGTGGCTGGTTCTGTGTCTGATTGCAGCATGGATGGTTCTCTGGGTCTGCTGTATCCAAGGCATCGAAACCACCGGCAAGGTAAAATGAATCCACATTAAATAAAACTTCTGTTGTTTTGTTGTAAAATGCAATCTTGCTGTTTATAGTTCTAATATTAGTTATATCATTATTAGCCTTTTATGCTAAAATGTTGCATAACCATAGGACATTCTCAAGCATCACCTTGTCTGAGAACTATTTCTACTTTTCAGTACTGTGAATCTCATACACACTTACAGAAGTATTCAAATCATTATCTGACCTTTCTGTAGTGTACTCATTTATATTGTGATTTGTGGTGAAGGGGAAGGGGAATGAAAGTCAGTAGAATGATGTAAGATGTTGAGGTTTTCGTTGGGAGTGAAGAGGATGGACAGGATTAGAAATGAGTTTATTAGAGTGGGAGCGCATGTAGAACGTTTTGGAGACAAGGTGAGGGAGGTGAGATTAAGATGGTGCAGTGGAGGGCCATGGGGTATATCAGTAGGAGAATGCTGAGGATGGAGACACCAGGAAGGAGGAAAAGAGAAAGACCAAAGAGGAGGTTTATGGATGTGGTAAAGGAAGACACACAGGTAGTTGGTGTAAAAGAGGCAGATGTAGAGGACAGAGGGGTATGGAGACGGATGATCTGCTGTAGAGACTCCTAATAGGAGAAGCTGAAAGAAGAAGAAGATTTTTTGTGTATTTGTAGATTTGTAATGAAACCCAGCCATTATGGATGCACAAGCCAGTGCACTCTTAGTGCCGGTCCCAAATGGGGAGGGTTGTGTTAGGAAGGGCATCCAGCGTAAAACATGTGCCAAATCAAATATGCGGATCACAAATGAGAATTTCATACCGGATCGGTCGAGGCCCGGGTTAACAACGACCGCCACAGGTATCGTTAGCCGACAGGGTACCGGTGGAAATTGGGCTACTGTTGGCCGAAGGAGGAGAAGGAGAGGAGGAAGACATCTACAGAAACGGCAGGGAAAGGAGAAGTGTAGGAGAGTGGAGGTTTGGGTTGGTACTTTAAATGTTGGTACTATGACGGGTAAAGGGAGAGAGGGAGCTGATATGACGGATAGGAGAAAGGTAGAGATTTTGTGTGTTCAGGAGACCAAGTGGAAAGGGAGTAAGGCCAGGAACATTGGAGGTGGATTTAAACTGTTCTAGCATGGTGTGGATGGAAAGAGAAATGGTGTAGGGGTGATTCTGAAGGAAGAGTACAGTAAGAGTGTAGTGGAGGTGAAGAGAGTTTCTGATAGGGTGATGATCGTGAAGGTGGAAGTTGAAGGGATGATGATAAATGTCATCAGTGCCTATGCTCCACAAGTTGGCTGTGAGATGGAGGAGAAGGAAAGATTCTGGAGTGAATTAGATGAAGTGGTAGATGGTGTACCTAGGAAAGAACGGTTGGTGATTGGGGCGGACTTTAATGGGCATGTAGGTGAAGGGAACAGAGGTGACGAGGAGGTGATGGGTAGGTATGGTTTTAAGGAGAGGAATGTGGAAGGGCAGATGGTGGTAGATTTTGCTAAAAGGATGGAAATGGCAGTGGTGAACACTTATTTTAAGAAGAAGGAGGATCATAGGGTGACGTATAAAAGTGGAGGAAGGTGCACACAGGTGGACTATGTGCTATGCAGGAGATGCAACCTGAAGGAGATTGGCGACTGTAAGGTGTTGGCAGGGGACAGTGTAGCTAGACAGCATAGGATGGTGGTCTGTAGGATGGTTTTGGAGGCGAAGAAGAAGAGGAGGAGAGTGAGGACTGAAAGAAGAATAAGATGGTGGAAACTGAAGGAGGAAGAGTGCAGTGTGAGGTTCAGGGAAGAGGTCAGAGAGAGGCTCAGTGGTGTTAAGGAGGTGTTGGATGATTGGGCAACTACTGCAGGAGTGATGAGGGAGGCAGCTAGAAAAGTACTTGGTGTGACATCTGGAAATAGAAAGGAAGACAAGGAGACGTGGTGGTGGAATGAGGAAGTGCAGGAGAGCATAAGGAGAAAGAGGTTGGCAAAACAGAAGTGGGATAGACAGAGTGATGAGAAAAGTAGGCAGGAGTACAAGGAGATGCGGCAGCAGGTTAAGAGGGATGTGGCGAAAGCCAAGGAAAAGGCATATGAGGAGCTGTATGAGAGGTTGGACACTAAGGAAGGAGAAAAGGATTTGTACCGATTGGCCAGGCAGAGGGACCGAGCTGGAAAGGATGTACTGCAAGTTAGAGCAGTAAAGGATGGAGAGGGAAATGTGTTGACTAGTGAGGAGAGTGTGTTGAGAAGGTGGAGGGAGTATTTTGAGCAGCTGATGAATGAGGAAAATCAGAGAGAGAGAAGGTTGGATGATGTGGAGTTGGTGAAGCAGGATGTAGATAGGATTAGTAAGGAGGAAGTGAGAGCAGCGATTAAGAGGATGAAGAGTGGAAAGTCGGTTGGACCAGATGACATACCGGTAGAAGCGTGGAGATGTTTGGGAGAGATGGCAGTGGAGTTTTTGACCAGATTGTTTAACAGGATTTTGGAAGGTGAGAAGATGCCTGAGGAATGGAGAAGGAGTGTGCTGGTACTGATCTTTAAGAATAAGGGAGATGTGCAGACCTGCAGTAACTACAGGGGAATAAAGTTGATCAGTCACACCATGAAGTTATGGGAAAGAGTAGTGGAAGCCAGGCTGAGAGAAGAGGTGACCATCTGTAAGCAACAGTATGGTTTCATGCCGAGGAAGAGCACCACAGATGCCTTAATTGCTTTGAGAATGTTGATGGAGAAGTATAGAGAAGGACAGAAGGAATTGCATTGTGTATTTGTGGATTTAGAGAAGGCGTACGACAGGGTGCCAAGAGAGGAGTTGTGGTATTGTATGAGGAAGTCTGGTGTGTCAGAGAAGTATGTGAGGGTGGTGGAGGACATGTATGAGGACAGTGTGACGCCAGTGAAGTGTGCAGTAGGTACGACAGACTGGTTCAGGGTGAAGGTTGGACTGCATCAAGGATCAGCCCTGAGCCCTTTCCTGTTCTCAGTGGTGATGGACAGGTTGACAGACGAGATCAGACAGGAGTCTCCTTGGACTATGATGTTTGTGGATGATATTGTGATTTGTGGTGAGAGTAGTGAGCAGGTGGAGAAGAGCCTGGAGAGGTGGAGGTATGTGCTGGAGAGAAGGGGAATGAAAGTCAGTAGGAGTAAGACAGAGTACATGTGTGTGAATGAGAGGGAGGGCAGTGGAGGGGTGCGGTTGCAGGGAGAAGAGGTGGAGAAGGTGGAGAAGGTGGAGGAGTTCAGGTACCTGGGGTCAACAGTGCAAAGTAATGGAGAGTGTGTTAGAGAAGTGAAGAAAAGAGTGCAGGCAGGGTGGAGTGGGTGGAGAAGAGTGATAGCAGGAGTGATTTGTGATAAAAGAGTATCTGTGAGAGTGAAAGGGAAAGTTTATAGGACTGTGGTGAGACCTGAGATGTTGTATGGATTAGAGACAGTGGCATTGAGTAAAAGACAGGGGGTAGCAGAGCTGAAGGTTTTCGTTGGGAGTGACGACGATGGACAGGATTAGAAATGAGTTTATTAGACTGACAGCGCATGTAGGACGTTTTGGAGACAAGGTGAAAGAGGCGAGATTGAGATGGTTTGGACATGTGCAGAGGAGGAACATGAATTGTATCAGTAGAAGAATGCTGAGAATGGAGACACCAGGTAGGAGAAAAAGAGGAAGGCCAAGGAGGAGGTTTATGGATGTGGTGAGGGAAGACATGCAGGTATTTGGTGTGAAAGAGGCAGATGTAGAGGACAGGGGGGGATGGAGACGGATGATCCGCTGTGGCGACCCCTAATGGGAGCAGCCAAAATAATAATAATAAGAAGAAGTTGATTTGTAATGATCCAACTAATCAGACGGTGGCAGTAGAGACAAGCCAGCTGGAGACTGAGAAGAGGCAAACTTATTCTTACTGCACTTTTAAAACCAATCAAATGATTTCCTCATGCTCCATCAAGAGGTATTTCAATGCTTTTTGGAATGAGTCAATAAAGCTTTTCTTCTTTCTTTCCCAGGCTGTTTACATCACATCTACACTGCCCTACGTGGTCCTTACCATCTTCCTGATCCGAGGCCTGACTCTCAAAGGCTCTATCAATGGGATCAAGTTTCTCTTCACTCCAGATGTAGGCTTGATTTTTCTTATTATATTCATGAGCAGATTTATACATACACTCCTGATTTGTTTGAAGTATAACACACCATGTTTATTTATTTTTTTTAAGGTGAATGAGCTGCTGAACCCTTCCACCTGGCTGGATGCAGGTGCTCAGGTGTTATTCTCCTTTTCCGTAGCTTTTGGTGGACTCATCGCCTTCTCCAGCTACAACCCAGTGCAGTAAGAGTTCTTGGATTAATGATTAGGAGCAAACAACCAAATGCATGACACAGAGTTTTAAATGTTTTATATCTGCAATGTTTAACAGTAACAACTGTGAAAAGGATTCAGTGATAATCTCAGTCATAAACGGAATGACGTCAGTGTACTCCGCTACTGTCATCTACTCCATCATTGGCTTCCGAGCCACACAGAAATATGAGGAATGTCTAGAAGGGTTGGTTCTTGTTTTTGAGCCTGCTTTGACAAAATTATTTTATATTTAGTGTTTCCTGTTCTGATTCCTGCATTTGCTGTTAAACAGAAACATTTTGGCTCTTCTGAACGCGTTTGACCTTCCAGAGGGAAACATCACAGAGAATAACTACAATGAAATTCTGCAGGTTCTTAACAGCACATCAACATCTGTAATTCATGGGCTCAATCTTAAGACCTGTGACATGCAGATGTTCCTTAGTCAGGTACAGTCTGAAAAAAATCACATCTTCTGGCTTGGAAATTATAATATAAAGGTAAAATAAAATTCCTGTATTTTGGACTGCAGGGTGTTGAAGGTACTGGTCTGGCCTTCATCGTGTTCACAGAGGCCATCACCAACATGCCCATTTCTCCTCTGTGGGCAGTGCTGTTCTTCATCATGCTCTTCTGTCTAGGACTTTCCACCATGTTTGGACATATTGAAGGGGCTGTGGTGCCTCTACAGGACCTCAATATCATGCCCAGGAGTTGGCCAAAATCGGTTTTAACAGGTCTGCTCTTTATAAAGGCAAGAACAGTAGTAGGAGAGGAGTGCTGAGTCAGCTTATTCTTCAATTTACTCATTGTAGACATGAGTAAATATTCTAGTAAAATATGTAGATATTTATTAACCTAATTGTAGAACTTGACACTGGATTGACACTGGAAGTCCCTGTGAAAATCCTGATGTAACTGAGAGCACGGTGTTTTCATGCTGATGTGAATTGTCTGTGTTGCAGGACTCACATGTTTGGTCTCCTTAATCATTGCACTTGTGTTTGTGCAAGCTTCTGGAAGCTACTGGCTAGCTCTGTTCGATGGGTTTGGGGCATCTATCCCACTGCTCGTAGTAGCTCTGTGTGAGCTATTAGCGACAGTTTACGTCTACGGAATTGACAGGTACACAGCTAACTGCTGAATTGATCTGACTAAGTTCTGTTTGTTTAGAAGCTTCTGGTTAACGTGAACTTTCCACATCAGGTTTAACAAAGACATGGAGTTCATGATCGGTCACAAACCCAACATCTTCTGGCAGGCTACATGGAGGTTCCTCAGTCCTCTCATCCTCCTGGTCATCCTCATTTTCTACTTCCTGAAAACTGTTAGCCAAAAGCTAACCTACCTTGTCTGGGACCCTGACTTGGTATTCCTCTTTACCTCTTCAAAGCAAACAGGAAATGTTTTGAGAATAACTGTAAAAAGAAATACAGTACAATTAAAATCCATTTATATTATGCCAATATAGCATTTGTTTTTCTGGTCAACACAAAAAGTGCTAATTAAAAAAATATCTGGAAGAGTTTCAGTGTTGTTTAAAGACTGCTAGAGACTGAAGTATTGAACGTCAAGAGAAGAGTCTGGAAGCATGTCTTTAATTCAATTCAATTTTATTTGTGTAGCGCTTTTTAAAATGGACATTGTCTTACAGCAGCTTTACACAGATAAAGCGGTAATAAGGTTATATAAAAGAATGTGCAAGTTATAAAAGTTATAAAAGAATATTGCCTATAAGTTTTGTTTCTTATAATTGTTTATCCTTAATAAACAAGCTGGTAGCGACTGTGGTGAAGGAAAAAAACCCCAAAGATGGTATGAGGAAGAACCCTTGAGAGAAACCAGACTCAAGAGGGAACTTCATCCTCATCTGGTTGGCATTGAATGTCCAGTTAAGTTGTGCAGTAGTTGGTGCTTAAATGCTCAACTATTCATGTTACCTGTGGTCCTGAGCCACTGTAGTAGACTGTGAGTGTTCTTAAATTGCTTAGCGGCTTCATAGATCTTTAGGCTGTAGATGTGGAACCATCCCCAGTATCGAGATGATACTTGGCACATCAAAAGAGAAGAAAGGACAGGGACACTGGTCACTGGAATCTCAGGGACATGTTCAAATTGACAGAGAGAGAGAGAAGAGGGGTAATATTGTTTAAGTGTTTAAACACACTCTACAGAGTGATCAGGGTGTTGGGATTTGGGACTCCACAGAGAACATATCTAAGACCTAAGAAACATCTACTGACTAAAGACTGCACTAAATAAATATGTGTTCAACCTCGACTTGAAAACTGAGACTGTGTCTGAGTCCCGAACACTGATTGGAAGGTTGTTCCATAACTGTGGGGTTTATAAGAGAAACATCTGCCCCCTGCTGGAGTCTTCATTATTTGAGGTACCAACAAATAGCCTGCACCTTTTGATCTAAGTAGGTGTGGAGGATCACCCTGGTACAGAAGTTCACTCAGATACTGCGGTGTGAGAGCGTTAAGTGCTTTATACGTCAGTAGTAGTATTTTATAATCAGTGTGAGATGGAATTAGGAGCAGTGTAGATGATTAAAACAGGGCTGATGTGATCATATTTCCTAGATCTAGTGAGGACTCTTGCTGCTGCATTCTGAACTAACTGAAGCTTATTTCTGCACGAACTCCAACACCCAGACAGTAAAGCGTTACAGTAGTCTAATCTAGATGTTACAAAAACATCTACTAGTTTTTTTTACCTCATAGAGTGTGGAGAACTCACCATTTACATCAACAAACTGATAGTGATCAGTCAGATAAGACCTGAGCCAGGAGAGAGCTGTTCCCTTTATTCCTACAACGTTCTCCAGTCCAGCAAGCAGGAGATGATGATCAATGGTGTAAAAAGCTGCACTGAGGTCGAGCAAAACAAGTAAAGAGACAAAACCCTGATCAGAGGCCAATAACAGTCATTTACCACCTTAACTAGCGCCGTCTCTGTGCTATGATGATGCTGAAATCCTGACTGATGCATTTCATAAATGTTGTTCCTCAGTAGATGTGAGCAGAACTGCTGTGCTACAACCTTTTCTAGAATCTTGGAGATAAAGGGGAGGTTTGATATTGGACTGTAGTTGGACAGCTGACAGGGTGAAGGTCAGGTTTCTTAATCAGGGGGTTGATACTGCAGTTTGAAGGATTTAGGAACAAAATCAGTGCTAATGGAAGAGTTTATTATTTTAAAACAGGTTCAATTTCCTCTGGAATGATCTGTTTGAGAAAACTTGTAGGTGAGGGATGGAGAATGCAGGTTGATGATTTTGATGAGGAAATAAATGAAATCAAGTCGTTCTCTTGAATAGGAGTGAAGCTTTGTAGTTGATGGTCTGTTATAATGACACTGCTGTCTACAGGGTTATTTATAAAATAGTCTGGATGTATTGATGGTGTGTGTGTGAGTGCAGTGCTTTTATTCCCTCTTCATGTTGCTGCAGTTCAGAATAAAAATCTAGGATTCTGCTTGTTATTTTCTATGAGGGAGGAGAAATATGCTGATCAGCAGCACTAAGAGATTTTCTAGAACTCAGGAGATTCTGCTTCCATGCTGTTTGAAATCTCCATTTACGTTCTAATTTCCGAGTGTTCTGTTTTAAGGTGCACAAATAATCTTCCATGTACCCTGAGAGGTGATGTCCCCAGCGGTTGAGGGTCAGAGGTTCAGTGTGGGGGGTGTGAGATCAGTGCTGTGAGGTAGACGGTGCTGGCCCATGTTTGGTTTTGTAGGCAAGTATCAGTGTTAAATTTGCAGTAGTCCAGTCTTGAGATGATGAAGGATTAAGCAAGTGGCTGAGTGTCCTGTGTAGACCTAACAGACAAATTCTCCTGATGTTGTAAAGGAGAAATCAACATACGATTTTTAGATTAAAAGAGTGTGAAGAAAAGAACAGATGATTGTCCATGGTTCGCACCAAAGTTACCAGAGGGTACCAATGGGAAGTGGTAGCTCAGTGGATATGATGTTGGATTCTGATCCGAAGGTTGATATTTAAGTTCCACCAAGCTGCTACTTTTGACCCCTGATTAAGGCCCTTAACCCTCAAGTGCTCATTTATATAAATTATAGTAATGAAAGTCATTTTGATGAGTGATAGCCAAATGCCGCAAATGTAACGTTAATCTTGCAAGTGACCAAAGGAGAGGTCAGAAAGTTGTCCATAGAGATCAATAAGATCTTGACATGGAGATATGAATCAACTGGGATTCATCTTCAATCATTCCTGCAATGTTTGGAAAACATGGACACATTCTACACATTACAGTTTAAGGAAGTTGAATTTAAACTTTATTAAAAACATCACTGCAAGATGCACAGGTGCATGAGCTGAGATGTTTTATACGTTCAAGAAGGACACCGAGCCAAGACTAGCTAAACATCACAGTCAGGAGTTTAAGGATGAAGAAGAAGGTAGAAGGAATATAATGCACCTGAATTGTAAATCTCTCTTCTCCTTGCTTCCCTACAGCCGGATTTCCCAGCACTAACTGAAGTGATGTATCCCGACTGGATCAGCAGTGTCATATTCATCCTGGCTGGAATCCCGTGTCTCAGTATTCCTGGAGTTGCTCTCTTTATGTTCGTGTGGAAACAATGCTTTGACAAACGCTCAGAAATAAATCGTCTTCACACCATTTCTGACAAAGTGACATGAGTGTGAAAACTTCATCACATAAATAAATACTGACATTAAAACGTCCTCAGTGTTTTGTTCGGAGTGTTTATTCATCTCCTGTGTAGTTTATTGTATCCTGATTTTATTCTACCTACACTATATGGCCAAATGTTTTGTGCACACCAGAGCATAAGATTGTGTGAATCTTTACAAAAAATCCCATTTCACATTTTGTTCCATTTTACCTTTATAAGGAAACTTCACTCTTCTGGGAAGATGTTCCACTAGATTTTGTGGACATTTTGTGAGAGTCATTCAGCCACAGGGGTGTTAGTACAGTCAGGTAGTGATGTAGGTGAGGTGAGGAGGCCTGAGGTACAGTCAGTGTTCACATTCTTTCCAGTAGGTTTGCAGCTCTATAGAGAAGATCTTCATAGAGGTGACTTTGTGCACAGGGGCATTGTCATGCTGAAACAGCTTTGGGTTTTCTAGTTCAAGTGAAGGGAGAATCTCCTCCCTCTGCTTTTAAAGACGTCTGATATAATTGTGTGTACCACTTTGTGTAACAGTTTGGGAAAGAAAGATATGGCTGGAAAAGTCTGGTGTCCAAAAACTTTGGCCATAAAGTAAGTAAGTAAGTAAGTAAGTCAGTCAGTCAGTCAGACAGACAGACAGACAGACAGACAGGCAGACACACCCAGGCTGTTTTTCCTGCATTTCTCGTTTTCTTTTATGAGGCCAGATGTTCTCTGAAACCTGGGGAATGGTGCATATTAAAATCGCTTATAAAACCTAATGCACATGATAAAACATTACTGCTGTAAATGTACACAACCTTTGCTTTCATAAAATCTGCTTTTAGTTTTTTTTATCTTTTTTTTACATATGTTAAAGATTGTGCTGTGATTTGGATTGTTGGATTGTGAAGGTTATCCATTAAACAAGCGAGGAATATTCTACCAGAAAACACACCCATTTCATTGGTCCGTTCTCCAAAATCAATAAAAGCCCGGCTCAGAACTTCCCTCAGGTTGGGTGGATGAGTAAGGGTCACTGCGCTGGGCAGGAAATACGCTACAGTAATGGAGATGCAAGCAGCCGAGGAGAAAACCAGCGAGAGACCAAAATGGGACAACAAAATTCAATACCTGCTCACGTGCATCGGCTTCGCGGTGGGACTCGGAAACGTGTGGAGATTTCCATACCTGTGCCAGATTTATGGAGGAGGTAAGAAGAGATGTTTTTTGTAAAGAAACTGTGCATGAGGATAAAAGTCTTCAGCTTGTGTCTGTGGTCATTAAGTTTAGAAGAACCCACTGTGGGTCATGTTGACAGAGTGACAGGATGGTGTGATGAAGTGGAGATGATTATGTACCTCAAACACCTCAAAGTGTTTTATTCCATTTTTTATGTAACTGAATGAAGACACACTTTAAATTTTTTCCCCCTATTTAAAGTGAGTTCCTGTTCACACTGAGTTCCTGTTCACACTGAGTTCCTGTTCTCACGGACGTTATATAAACACTGGTTCCCTCACCAGCCTCTCTGGTTTCCACCACAGCATGTCGTGTTACTGTGAAACCTAAAATCACGCAGCTTTACCTCTGTGTTACAGAGCTGTTAGTAAAACTGGAGACTCCTTTCACACATGCTCCATAAACATCTTAAAGATAAGTGTCCTGGTACTTATTATCTAATAGTCTCATCAGTACCGTATAGTTTGTGACACACTCATGAATCTAGAATTGAATGGTCTCTGGACTCAGGATGTGATAGTGAGAGATGAGATTGATCAAATGTAATCTCACCTGCACCTCAAAATGCTGTCTTTCTCCAAAACTCTCTCTTAATGAGTGTCAGACAAAGACAGAAGATTAGCATATTAGCACTGAAACAAAAGCATAGCTGAGGGTATGGACGTTACGTGATCCTGCTAGCTTTACTGCAGCATGTAGAAAGTGTAAAGCTCCATCATGAGCTCACCTGAGTTATCACCTTCTACTGTAATGTAATATTTGTTGTATCATTGTTTATGTAAGCAGGTGTAATGGTCATTCTTTTAGAACAGAAATGGAGTGGATGCAGTCGATTCTTATTCCACCTAATAAACACATGTTCCTGAAACTAATTTATTTCATAAATTACAACTTTAAACTTTATACACTATGTGTATATATGTGTGTGTGTGTGTGTGTGTGTGTGTGTGTTTACATTTAATTTATAATTTTCTAAAGATATGATCTACTTAATTCAGCATACTTACACGTCTTCATTCCTTCCAGCGTTCATTTATTCACTTTCTCAGTATTTGGAATTGTCAGGATTTTCTAGTAACAGTAAACAAGCGTACGGTCTGCCACTTAATACGTACAGGTGCATCTCATTAAATTAGAATTCAAAAAGTGAAAGTCATTATACAGATTAATTACACACACACACCCACACACACACACACACACACACACCCACAACCACACCCACACCCACACACACTCTCTTTCTCTCTCTGATGTATTCCATGTGTTTATTTCTTTTCATTTTGATGATTTTGGCTCACAGCAAATAAAACCACCAAATTCTGTATCTGAGAAAATGAGAATATTGTGAGAAAGTTGAATATTGGAGACTCATGGTTTCTCACTCTAATCATCTCATTAACTCCAAACACCTGCTCAGGTTTCCTGAGTCTTTAAATGGCGTCCCAGTCTGGTTCCACAATTATGGGGGAAATCTGCTGACTTAACTGTTCTCCAGAAGACGATCATTGCCCCCCTGCACATGGAGGGTGAGATCCAGAAGATCATCGCTGAAGAAGCTGCAGGATCCAAGCACATTGATATAAAGTTGAATGGAAGAAAAAAATGTGGTAGAAAAAGGAGAAACGGAGCTCATTCAAGAATTTATGGAGATTCACAAAGAGTGGACTGCAGCTGGAGTCAGTGCTTCAAGAGCCTTCACACACACACACACACACACACACACACACACACACACACACACACACACACACACACACACACACACACAGACGTCTCCATGGTCTACAACTGACTCATTCCTCGTGTCGAGCAGCTCCTGAACCAGAGATGTCAGAGGTGTCTTACCTGGACAAAGGACATGGATGGATGGATGGATGGATGGATGGATGGAACATAGCACGTAAAATGTGGGTGTACATGTGTGTGTTTCAGGTGCATTTCTGATCCCGTATTTGATTGCACTGGTGTTTGAGGGTTTACCTCTGCTCTACCTGGAGCTGGCGATCGGACAAAGTCTCCGCAAGGGGAGCATCGGAGTGTGGAACTCAATCTCACCCTACCTGGGGGGAGTTGGTCAGTCCAATCACAGTATAGAATAGCAATCTACTCACAGTTAATCAGTGTTCAGCACCTGTGTGTGTGTGTGTGTGTGTGTGTGTGTGTGTGTGTGTGTGTGTGTAGGTGTGGCTTCGATGGCGGTCTCCTTCCTTGTAGGATTGTTCTATAACACCATCTTGGCCTGGGTTCTCTGGTACCACTTCATACACCTCCTACACCACTACACACCTCCTGCACCACTACATACACCTCCTACACCACTTCATACACCTCCTACACCACTACACACCTCCTGCACCACTACATACACCTTCTACACCACTACATACACCTCCTACACCACTACACACCTCCTGCACCACTACATACACCTCCTACACCACTTCATACACCTCCTACACCACTACGTACACCTCCTACACCACTACACACACCTCCTACACCACTACACACCTCCTACACCACTACACACCTCCTACACCACTACATACACCTCCTACACCACTACACACCTCCTGCACCACTTCATACACCTTCTACACCACTACACACGCCTCCTGCACCACTTCATACACCTTCTACACCACTACATACACCTCCTACACCACTACACATGCCTCCAACATAAATACACACACCTTCTACATCACTATATACACCTACTTCACCACTACACACACCTCCTACACCACTACACAATTCCCACTACATACACCTTCTTCACTTTTGTTTTTGTGTGTGTGTGTGTGTGTGTGTGCGTGTGCGCAGGCGGTGTACGTAACAGCTACATTTCCCTATGTGGTGTTAACAATTTTTCTTGGACAAGCACTCACACTACCTGGAGCCACTGATGGACTGCAGTACCTTTTTACACCAGATGTGAGTTTAATACACACACACACACACACACACACACACACACACACACACACACACACACACATGAATGCTTTGTTCTAATGCTTTGTTCATAAATGCAAAGAGAATTGCAGTTTGAATGTGTGTGTGTGTGTGTGTGTGTGTGTGTGTGTGTGTGTGTGTGTAGTGGCAGGTCCTGTTAAACCCTCGGGTGTGGTTGGATGCTGCCACTCAGATCTTCTTCTCTCTGTCTCTGGCATTTGGAGGCCTCATCGCCTTCTCAAGCTACAACCCTAAACAGTGAGCACTCCTGTTATTGAGATGCAACCCACAATACCTGTAGAGCTTCACAGACATGGACATAAATATGGTTATATAAAATAGTGTGTGTGTGTGTGTGTTTTAGGAATAACTGCGAGCGAGACGCTTTGTTAGTGGGCTGCATTAACAGCGCCACATCACTCTACGCCTCCATTCCTATCTTCTCGATCTTGGGATTCAAAGCTACAACAAACTACAACACTTGCATTCAAAGGTGCAAACTGTTACCATAGCGACGTATTTACTATTGTACTAATGCATACTTGAAGTACGAGCAGAAAGATCAGATCACCACTGAGCATGAAAAAGGACATCATGGGCTCTCAAGCTTCGTTCCTTGGAGTGATTTGCTGGATAAATAGGAAGTATAACAGGAAGTTTAAAAATATGTCCATACTTGATCACCACACATTAAATCGTAAATTCCTAATGAATTCTATATTCTGGCACAAATCTCTCTTAGGGGCGGAGTTTCACAGCGATTTACTCTCATTAGATTGTAAGATTAGGAGTTCTAGTTTTTGTACTTCATAGTGGAAATGATGTCATTCTCTCTCTTTTATATTAATAATGAATGAATATAATAAGTGAAGTTTGGGTCCCATAAGTGATGAAGCTGTTGGAGGTCACTCCTGGGTTCTCATTCTGTTTCTCATTTCTTCTCCAGTTGGTCAAATTTATTTTGTATCTAAAGCTATTTATCACAATCTCTGTACTAACCACTTCTACCTCGCAATAAACTCCTCCATGGAGCTCACTAAGGTCATAAGGAACTGGATGTTACTATGGTGACAGGTGTTTATAAGCGGGAAATTCATTTAGAACCAACTGACAAACGCAACCTACCACCACTCTGAATTCACACCTGGACCTCCAGCCAATCACAATCACCCATTCACACCGGAACTTCCAGCCAATCACAATCCATTATTCACACCTGACTCCTGGGTAAAGTTGGGTAATGCAGTGAGACACTACTGTCTGTAACTATCAGGTTTAAACACTGACAGTTTTACACATCGTAACATCGACGTGTGTCACGTGTCTCCTCAGTAACATCCTCAGACTGACTAACGAGTTCAGCATCTCTGATCAGAACATCACGCTGGATAACTACAAGACCTGGCTGAACCACTTAAACAGCTCGTATCCTGATCGAGTGGAGAACCTGGAGCTGAGACACTGCGATCTGCAGAGGTTCCTCGATCAGGTATTAGTGGTTCCAAATCACTTCCTCTTACTGATGTTCCTCAGCTTCTGTTGACCTGTTGGCCTTCGCCACAGCTTTTGGGACTCACAGCTGAAAATGCCTACATTTAAATGATTAGGTTATTATTGTTATGGTTATTATTGTTATGGTTAAATTATTTATTAAAAAACAGGTTCTGATAAAAATGTGCTACATACACAGTTTAGAGATCTTTGGAAAGAAGACTGAGCTTTACTGTCAATTATCAAAGTTGATATTGCTCAAAAAGTTTTTAAGTTATATATGATGAAGTCCTATAGATATACATTTCCTGCATTGAATATTATTTTTATTTCATATATAAAAACATGAAATCAGTTCTGGAGCAATCCAGAAAAGTACTGGGCTGAAAGTCACATGTCTCATGAGTTTATATTTCTAATTTTCTGAAGATTTTGATGACAAATGAGATTCTACAAACATTTATCTGAGACAGTGTCTGATCCTTTTCTCCTCCCTCTGTGTGAGAGACACCTGCTAAACTCAGGTGTTCATTTATACTCTATTCATACAGTCTGCATAGAAATGAGCTGCTGAAGATTAAAGGCTTTTGTTCTACATGTTTGGATTTTGATATTGAGTTGGTGTTCATATTGATGACCAGGTAGCAGACAAGCTCTTGTTCCACAGTCATGACCATTCATATTGATGTGCGGCCATACCAATCCCAACAACACACACACACACACACACACACACACACAAACTTTTCAAGCATTTCTCTTATCAAAACAAACAAGCAATAAAACCGATAAAATCGTATAAATCTGTAAAGATAAATCTGCTGTTTGTGCTGAACTGAGAGCTGCAGCACTTCCTGGTTCGTGTGCACATGCTCCTCTCTTTGACCACTAAGAGTCTGTAATAAAACTTAGACTCCATCAGCAGCAGTGGGTGTTTGTGACTCGTTATTACAATAATAATGTAAGTAGTGCGGTTTTTTTATGCATGTTGTTGTTGTGTGCTGCTCACACACATTCAGCAAATACATTCATTATAGGTTTGCCATTGAAAAACAGAGATCTGAAATCGTGGTTTGAGACTTAGAGCTTTATGATGTAGAGTGAGTCATGGTTATTCTTCTCCGTTTTTATTTAATCTATTGTTAAACATTAACACCTGAACACTGGGATATCGGATGCGCTGGCACGGCAAAGACGGCTAAGAGGTTAAAGTAACTTTTTAACCAATATGGTGTGGTGGAGCAGAAACTGGGACTCTGTAAGCACCAGATTAGTGTCGCTCGCGCTTAAGGTCACGTGACAACTCGGTTTTGTGTTCGTTCTCCTATCTTATGAGCCATTCAGATGTTTTCCGTAAAGAATGTTCATGGCGTGTGTCACAAATTTCCATCACAAAGTTTCACTGATGTTCTTGTTGTTTCTACCAGAGTGCATCAGGAACAGGTCTGGCCTTTATCGTGTTTACGGAGGCAGTGACAGAGATGCCGGCGTCTCAGGTGTGGGCCGTGCTCTTCTTCGTCATGCTCTTCAGCCTCGGGCTCTCCTCCATGTTTGGCAATCTGGAGGGAGTTCTCGCACCACTGCTCGACCTCAACATTCTGCCCAGGTGGATCCCAAAAGAACTCTATACTGGTACTAACCAAACACTATATATATACACACACACACACACACAAACACACTGACTATACGAGGTGGTCATCAAAGTGTTTTGAGACTAGTCCGCCACAGTTTAGGTCGCTTTCCAAATGTCGTCCCTCAGACACCCTAAAGCCTCCCTAAAACTCGCTATTGTGGCCCCTGGGAAGGAGAGAGACTCTGATGATCTTCTCAGCTGTCCTCACTATCCTCTGTAGGATCTTGCTATCCGAGATGGTGCAGTTCCCAAACCAGGAAATGATGCAGCTGCTCAGGAAGCTTTCGATGGTCCCTCTGTAGAATATGGTCAGGATGGGGGGAGGGAGATGAGCTTTCCTCAGCCTTCTCAGGAAGTAGAGATGCTGCTGGGCTTTCTTGGTGATGGAGCTGGTGTTGAGTGACCAGGTGAGGTTGTCTGCCAGATGAACACCAAGGAATTTGGTGTTCTTGACGATCTCCACTGGGGATCCATCAATAATCAATGGAGAATGCTCGCTCTGTGCTCTCCTAAAGTCCACAACCATCTCTTCAGTTTTGTTGATGTTCAGAGACAGGTTGTTTGCTCCACACCAGGCTGTTAACCGTTGCAACTCCTCTCTGTAACTTTGACTCTTCGTTCTTGCTGATGAGACCCACCACGGTCGTGCAAACTTGATAATGTGATTTGAGCTGTGCATTGCTACACAGTCATGAGTCAGCAGAGTGAACAGCAGTGGACTGAGCACACAGCCCTGAGGTGCCCCAGTGCTTATTGTTTGTTTTCAATCCGGACTGACTGAGGGTCTTCCCAGTCAGGAAGTCCAGGATCCAGTTACAGAGGGAAGTGTTAAGCCCCAGGAGGCTTAACTTCTCAATCAGGTGGAGAGGGATGATTGTGTTGAATGCTGAACTGAAGTCTATGAACAGCATTCATACATATGTGTCCTTGTTGTCTATGTGGGTGAGGGCCAGATGGAGAGTCGTTGAGATTCCATCGTTCGTGGAGTCCAGTGCGGGTGGAAGCTGGGTCTTAATGTGCCTCATGACTAGCCTCTCGAAGCAATTCATCACAATTGGTGTGAGTGCAATGGTACTATAGTCATTGAGGCAGGAGACTTCTTCAGCATGGGGATGATGGTCACTGTCTTGAGGCACTAAGGAACAATGGCGCTGCTCAGGGAGGTGTTGAAGATGTCAGTGAAGACATTTGCTAGCCGTTGTGTACATTCCCTGAGCACTCTGCCAGGAATGTGGTTTGGTCCAGTAGACATCTGTGTGTCAACTCTGCATAGAGTTTTTCTCACTTCAGCTGGGGTTAGACAGAGCACCTGGTCACTGGGAGAAGGAGTGGTCTTCCTTGCCACCATGTTGTTCTGCACCTCGAACCAGGCATAGAAGTCCTCTGGTAGGGAGGCATCACAGTCATAAGCAGGTGGAGTTGTGTTGTATTTTGTGATCGCCTGGATGCCCTGCCACATGCGCCAGGTGTCTCCGCTGTCCTGGAAGTGGTTGAAACGAGCACAGAGTTCTTACACTATTCCGTGTTGATATAAACACACACACCACCACCGCGAGTCACCGCACAGAGCGATACAGCGACAACAGCAGCAACAATCATCATGCGCAAGTTGGCGAATTGTTTCAGCATTTTTGGAGGTTGAGCAATTACACGTTTGCTCTTTGTTCTGATTTGCTGTCCATAATAAATTCACAGACGTGTGCATGCACATGGTAGGAACAGCACCAACTGCACAGCTCCCGATGTCTTTTGGCACACTGACTTATGAAGGATGGTGCTTCCTGTGACTGTGCATGCAGCCTTGTGCTGCCATCTGTTTGTATGTTACAGAAATAGTCTTAAAACTTTTTGATACCACATTGTGCACTCACACACCAACACACACACCAACTCCAGTCAGACACGGTATTTAAAGACAAGGCAGTTTATAATGTTTTGAAGGGGATTTAATTGGGAAGTAGATAAACGAGTGTACAATACTGGAATACATCTTCCCTCTCTCTCCATCCATTTCTTCCTCTCTCTAGCTGTAATCTGTGTGGTATCATTCCTGGTGGCTCTGATCTTCACCATGGGATCAGGAAATTACTGGCTGGAGATTTTTAACAGTTACGTCGGCTCTGTGCCGCTTCTCATCATTGCCTTCTTTGAAATCATTGCTGTGGTCGGTTTCTACGGAATGGGACGGTCAGTTTCCTTTAATAAGACAGTGTTGATCTGATTCTCAGAATAACAAGAAAATGACAGTAATTATACGCAATAAATAAATAGAATCGCTATGAAGTGTGTTAGGGGAGCATAAACATTAATAAATATGTAGCTAGCTCTGTGTGTGTGTGAGATTCCATCATGTCTCCACTATACAGGTTCAGTGAGGATATCCAGGTAATGACGGGACGAAAGCCAAATATATTCTGGCGTGTGTGTTGGATGGGGATCAGTCCTGTGATGCTGCTGGTGGTGTTGGTAGCATATGTGGTGGTGCAGGTTCAGGTTCATCCCGAGTACCCCGCCTGGAACCCCCAATACGTAAGAGCTCAGGAGAAACAACACATTCATCTAATCTCGATTTTAAAAAAAACACAGATGAGCTGACTCAGCATTAACTGAGCTAGGCATGTGTAAAGTGATTAGAAATAAATATATTTTTATATAAGTTAAAATATGAATATATATTTATTATATTAAGGGGTATCAAGTAAGTAAATAGGAAGACAATTAAAATTAGAAGAAGTAATAAAACAACAACAAAATATATATAAAAAATACTTTCAAACAAACAGGGTTTAATTAATTAACAAAATGGAAAGTAACTGAATTACATTTCAATCCAAATCAACGCAATATTTAGTGTGACACCGTTTGGGTGCACAACAGCATCAGCTCACAGGTTTTGAAGGAACTCAGCAGGTTGGTTGTCCAAACGTCTGGGAGAACTAAGCACAGATCTTCTGTGGATGGAGGCTCCTGAAATCTCTTCATGTAATCCCAGACGGACTCAGTGATGTTGAGATCGAAACTCTGTGGAGTCCAAAACTATCACTTCCAAGCCTCCTTGTTCTCCTCTACACTGAAGATCATTCTTAATAACATTAGCTGTATGTTTGTGGTCGTTGTCCTGCTGCAGAATAAATTTGAGGACAATCAGATACCTCCCTGTAAGTACCTGCAAGAAACCTCCACCATGCTTCACTGTTACCTGCATACACATTATTGTACCGCTCTCCAGACCTTCAGAAAACATCCTGCCTCCTGCTACTGCAAACTATTAACAGATTTTGACTCCAGAGCTCCTGCTGCTATTTTCTGCCCCCAGTTCCTCTGTTTTCATGCAGAGTTGTGTCCATGTTGGAGGTTTAACTCTTTGGCTGCAATCTTCCTATAAAGATCATTTCTAGCCAAACTTCTCCAGACAGTAGATAGGTTCTACTGGTTTCCTCAATTTTTTTTTCGCATGGACATCTTCTAATGTTTAAGGGAAGAGAGCATGATGTATCTTTCATCCCCTGCATTAAGGTTCCTTGGTCGCCACTGCAGCTATGCTCCTCAACATCTCCCGTTTCTTTGTGCGCCTTTAAAATAGCTTAGAAAGTCTGCTGTGAGATCTTTGCCTGGGAAAGAACCTACTGATGCAGTAGAACTACGTTGTGCCCTGTTGCTGTGCTCAGTCTTGCCCTGGTGTAGGACCGGTGACATGAAACCGTCTTCCAAAACCTCACCTTAGCAATAGAGTTCAGTTCCTCACACAGTGTGAAGCTCCGACAGCTGTTTCTGTTTCACTTCATCACTGGGTTTCAACCCACAAATAAAACTGATGGTCAGCACCTGCTTGGTTCATCACACTCCTGATTCTGATCCTACAGAATCCCAGACTTTGTAAAAGTGTGCAGAAGAACTGAAAGCCAAACGAAGTCACACCAAAAACTGATCTGGTGTTTATTGTTTATTTACTTTCCATTTTGTTTATTAATAAGATATTTGTTTTTGAAAGTTTTTGAAAAAACCTCTGCACAGTGCTGTACATACGTGTGTGTTTTCATGTGTGTGTGTAGGCGGAGTTCCCAGCAGCGGAGATGAAGCCGTACCCTGACTGGGTGTTTGTGATCTGTGTGTTGCTCTCGTGTCTCCCGGTGATTCCCATCCCCATCGTAGCTCTGTATCACCTCATCAAACGCCTCACACACAATCAAACACACACACACTCACACACGCGTCCACACAACCTCTACACCAACTCCGCCTACGTCCCAGACCCATAGACCACCATGCCCCGTCATCACCTACAGTGTGTTCATGCTGATCATCGCACACATCGCACAAGTCGAATCTTAAATGCTGTTTATGTGGTGGTGATGAAATAATAATAAAAATCAATCATTTTATATGTTCATTTGGCTGGTTTTATTTGCTACTGTGACATAAGTGGGCGTGTCTTCAGTGTGTTTACTCGTATTTAAATAAAGCTCCGCCTCCAAGAACCCTCACCCGTGTTCGTATATACAACAAACAAACAGGCCTTTATTAAAAACATCCAGTGATGATGTGAGGTCACAGGACCTGAGGGATGAGGGAGGTCTTCCTCAGGGAGATCCTGAGCATGGGGAGTGTGAGACGGAGGTTCAG
>MU545317.1:0-29145 GCA_024362625.1 Silurus asotus
AAAAATGACAATAAAAGCCACTTGACTTGACTTGACTTGGCTTTCTTTTCAAACTGTTCTTTGTAAAATTTAATCATCAGCATTTTTATTTTATATTTTTGCCTCCTTCTTAATACTCAGTGATTCACCTTCATGTTTTTACTCGTCTGTGCTCTCATCTGAAACCAGTTTGTCTGGATGTCACTAATGAACACATTCTTATGTTACATTCTAGTGTTTGATATACAGTGAGAAAAATAAGTATTCGAACACGCTGCTATTTTGCAAGTTCTCCCACTTAGAAATCATGGAGGGGTCTGAAATTGTCATCGTAGGTGCATGTCCACTGTGAGAGAAAAAAAATCCAAAAATCACAATATATGATTTTTTAACTATTTATTTGTATGATACAGCTGCAAATAAGTATTTGAACACCTGAGAAAGTCAATGGTAATATTTGGTACAGGAGCCTTTGTTTGCATTTACAGAAGTCAAACGTTTCCTGTAGTTTTTCACCAGGTTTGCACACACTGTAGGAGGGATTTTGGCCCACTCATCCTCACAGATCTTTTCTAGATCAGTCAGGTTTCTGCCCTGTCGCTGAGAAACACAGAGTTTGAGCTCCCTTCAAAGATTCTCTATTGGGTATAGGTCTGGAGACTGGCTAGGCCATGCCAGAACCTTGATATGCTTCTTACAGAGCCACTCCTTGGTTATCCTGGCTGTGTGCTTCGGGTCATTGTCATGTTGGAAGACCCAGCCTCGACCCATCTTCAATGCTCTAACTGAGGGAAGGAGGTTGTTCCCCAAATTCTCGCAATACATGGCCCCGGTTATCCTCTCCTTAATACAGTGCAGTCGCCCTGTCCCATGTGCAGAAAAACACCCCCAAAGCATGATGCTACCACCCCCATGCTTCACAGTAGGGATGGTGTTCTTGGGATGGTACTCATCATTCTTCTTCCTCCAAACACGTTTAGTGGAATTATGACCCAAAAGTTCTATTTTGGTCTCATCTGACCACATGACTTTCTCCGATGACTCCTCTGGATCATCCAAATGGTCATTGGCAAACTTAAGACGGGCCTGGACATGTGCTTGTTTAAGCAGGAGAACCTTCCGTGCCATGCATGATTTCAAACCATGACGTCTTAGTGTATTACCAACAGTAACCTTGGAAACGGTGGTCCCAGCTCTTTTTAGGTCATTGACCAGCTCCTCCCGTGTCGTTCTGGGCTGATTTCTTACCTTCCTTAGGATCATTGAGACCCCATGAGGTGAGATCTTGCATGGAGCCCCAGTCCGAGAGAGATTGACAGTCATGTTTAGCTTCTTCCATTTTCTAATGATTGCTCCAACAGAGGACCTTTTTTCACCAAGCTGCTTGGCAATTTCCCTGTAGCCCTTTCCAGCCTTGTGGAGGTGTACAATTTTGTCTCTAGTGTCTTTGGACAGCTCTTTGGTCTTGGCCATGTTAGTAGTTGGATTCTTACTGATTGTATTGGGTGGACAGGTGTCTTTATGCAGCTAACGACCTCAAACAAGTGCATCTGATTTAGGATAATAAATGTAGTGGAGGTGGACATTTTAAAGGCAGACTAACAGGTCTTGAGGGTCAGAATTCTAGCTGATAGACAGGTGTTTAAATACTTATTTGCAGCTGTATCATAAAAATAAACAGTATAAAAATCATATATTGTGATTTTTTAAATATTTTTTTTTAGTTTATGTCTCCCACAGTGGACATGCACCTACGATGACAATTTCAGACCCCTCCATAATTTCTAAGTGGGAGAGCTTGCAAAATAGTAGGGTGTTTAAATACTTATTTTTCTCACTGTAAGTGTAGTGTATTTTTTGTTTCTGTTACAAATCAGGATCTGGAGCACAAAGTCATCACTCTGATACAGAATGAACTGAAGAGATATAAGAAGCTCCTGAGTCCAGATTACCCAGCATGCTCTGAGAGAGAGGTGGAGGATGAGGAGGATCAGAGCAGTGTCAGAGAGGGAGTGATGAAGATCACACTGCACTTCCTGAAGAACATGAAGCACACAGATCTCGCTAACACACTGCAGAACAGTAAGAGCTCATGGGGTTCTAACATCACTTTATCTTCAGAGGAAGGAAACTGCTGTACATTTATTTAACACATCTGATCATATTGATGTGCTTTTATCAACACAAAATAATAACACATCAGTACTGACATTCCATATGATATACAGCTATGAAAATATCAGTAGCTCACAGAGATGATCAGAGAGTTTACATTTTATTCTTCTTTTTATCAGAACTCGTCTCTGTGCACCAGCGAAATAAACTCAAATCCAAACTGAGAGAGAAATGTCAAAGAATTACTGAAGGAATCTCACAGCATGGAAGCTCAGCACTTCTGAATGAGATCTACACAGACCTCTACATCACAGAGGGTTGGAGTGGAGACATCAATAAAGAACATGAGGTGAGACAGATTGAAACAGTGTCCAGGAGACCAGCAACACAGGAGACACCCATCAAATGTAATGATCTCTTTAAAGACAAGTCCATCAGAAGTGTGCTGACTAAAGGAGTTGCTGGAATTGGAAAAACAGTCTCTGTGCAGAAGGTCATTCTGGACTGGGCTGAAGGAAAAGCAAATCAGGACATCACCTTCATGTTTCCACTTCCCTTTAGAGAGCTGAATCTGATGAAGCAGAAACATCTCAGTCTGATGGATCTTCTTAATCACTTTTTCCCAGAAATAAAAGGATTACGATTGATAGACTGTGAGAGGAATAAAGTGGTGTTGATCTTTGATGGTCTGGATGAGTGTCGACTTCCTCTAAATTTCCAGAACAATGAGAGATTGTGTGATGTGACAGAATCAGCCTCAGTGGATGTGCTGCTGACGAACCTCATCAAGGGGAATCTGCTTCCCTCTGCTCTCCTCTGGATCACCTCTCGACCAGGAGCAGCCAATCAGGTCCCTCCTGAGTGTGTAGACCAGGTAACAGAGGTACGAGGGTTCAGTGATCCTCAGAAAGAGGAGTACTTCAGGAACAGGATCAGTGATCAGAGCCTGGCCAATAAAATCATCACACACATGAAGTCTTCCAGAAGCCTCTACATCATGTGTCATATCCCAGTCTTCTGCTGGATCTCAGCCACTGTTCTAGAAAGAATGTTGGGTGAAGCAGAGAGTGGAGAGATCCCCAAGACTCTGACTCAATTGTTCACACACTTCCTGATCTTTCAGATCAAACACAAGCACCAAAAGTACCATCAGAAATGTGACCCTGATCCCCAGCAGACCAGAGAGAGTATCCTGGCACTGGGAAAACTGGCTTTCCAACAGCTGGAGAAAGGAAACCTGATCTTCTATGAGGAAGACCTGAGAGAGTGTGGCATTGATGTCAGAGAAGCATCAGTGTACTCAGGAGTGTGTACTCAAATCTTCAGAGAGGAGTTTGAGCTTCACCTGGGGAAGGTGTTCAGCTTTGTACATCTGAGTGTTCAGGAGTTTCTGGCTGCTTTATATAAGTTTTTTAAAAAAAATGTTAGAAAACAAAAAACATGGTTTGGTCTTTCAAACAAATCAAACATGTCTGATTTTCTGAGGTGTGCAGTGGACAAGACCTTACAGAGTGAGAATGGACACCTGGACATGTTTCTCCGCTTCCTTCTGGGTCTCTCACTGAAGTCCAATCAGACTCTTTTACGAGACCTACTGCCCCAGACAGGAAGTAGCTCTCACAGCAAACAGGAAACAGTCGAGTACATCAAGGAGAAGATCAGAGAAAATCCATCTCCAGAGAAATCCATCAATCTGTTCCACTGTCTGAATGAACTGAATGATGATTCTCTAGTACAGGAAGTACAACGTTACCTGAACAGCAGAGATTCCAGGTGTCTCAGTGGAGTCAGACTCTCTCCTGCTCAGTGGTCTGCTCTGGTGTTTGTGTTGCTGAACTCAGAAGAGAATCTGGATGTGTTTGATTTGAGGAAATATGACCGATCAGATGAATGTCTTCTGAGGCTGCTGCCAGTGGTCAAAGAATCCAGAAAAGCTGAGTAAGTCATTTTAAAATGATTCATAAATGTGTTACTGATTCCATAAATGTAGTTATTATTTAAATTGAACACTAATGACACTGCACCGATTAGGATCATGATTATCATTCATTACTCCAATCAGGTAACCAGTGTTTACTGATGTGATTTAAATCATTGCTAAAAGCTAAAGTGCAGAATGGCGTCATCAAAATTATTAATTATTAGTGTTGTAGTGAGAGACTGTAGATTTTTTTTATAAATGTCTTTGTTTTGGAGCTGATGAAGGGCCATAATCACAATAAAAACACAAAATCACAAGGAGAAACAAAGACACATTTTTTCTGTGCACATTTAAATATACAAATATCAAAACTAATTATGCTGGAAAATAATAATATATAAAATAAGAAGTGTCCTGACTTTTGATTTATTTCACACTCGATCACAGATTTACCTAAAAACACAAATCAATTAAAATAACTTAAAATATGCACATTGGTAACAACCCATCAGTCCACACATTGATGATATATAAATAATGTGTAATAATGTGAAATGACACGGGGAAAATATTTTTAGCACTGATATTTATTTAATACTTTGTACAAAAGACTTTGTTGGTAATAGCAGCTTCAAGATACCTCCTGTATGGAGAAACTAGTTACATGCATTGCTCGGGTGTGATTTTGGTCCATTCTTCCACACAAACACTCTTCAAATGTAGAAGGTTCCATGTGCCTCTTTAATGAACTCTGAACTTTAGTTCGTTCTATAGATTTTTATTTGCATTCCAGTCAGGTGATTGTCTGGATCATTCTAGAAGCTTAATTTTTTTCTCTGAAACCCGTTGAGAGCTTTTTTTAATTGTGTGTTTGGAATCATTGTCTTGCTGAAATTTCCACCTGCATTTTATCTTCCTCATTCTGGTAGATGACATCAGATTTTTATCAAGAATGTCTCTGTAAATTTTTCTATTTATCCTTTTTTCAATTATATGAAGTTTGCAAGTACCTGATGCTGAAAAATAATGTGAGTGCTTTTTGTCCACCAAACATGTTGTGTATTATGGCAGAGGTCAGTTTTGGTCTATAATGAATTAAATACATAATTCATTATAGACAATTGAATAGAATGATTAAAAAGAGTGTTATTATATACAGAATAATTATCCAAAGCAGTAAGTAGTATTTCTTCAATCTTTGGTAACGCTCACTGTGGTATCTCAATTTGATTCCTCAGCTTCTATATGTAATAAAATAAAATGTGATAAAAAACTTCTCATCAACAGAATTAATCAAATAAATCAGATCAAGTCACACACGCCATGCGTAGTGTTTCATCATATTCACTTTATGAGCTACTGCCATGCACACACTACCCCACCCTCTTAAAGGGGCAACACCCAATTAAAGCAGTAATTAAACTCACTAATAAGTTTTAAGGGTTACATGTTTATTCCTATAATTTTGAAAACTATTATACAACCACAATTAAAAAAAAAAAAAGTTGGGACATTGTGTAATGTAAATGAAAGAAAATGCACAGAATGACTTACAAATCTCATAAACCCATATTTTATTCACACTAAAAACAATAGAACACATAAAATGTGTAAACGGAGGGAATTTACCATTTTAAGGAAAAAATAAGGACATTTTTTATTTGATTGCTGCAACACATTCAAAAAGAAATTTGTGATCGGGCAACAAAAGTCTGGAAAGTGTTAGTAAAATGTAACTGTAAAAAATAAATAAATAAAAATAAATAAATAAATAAATGTGGGCAGTGAGTGTATGTATTTATATCTATATCTATATCTATATCTATCTATCTATCTATATATATATATATATATATATAGATAGATAGATAGATATAGATATAGATATAGATATAAATACATACACTCACTGCCCACATTTATTTATTTATTTATTTTTATTTATTTATTTTTTACAGTTACATTTTACTAAAACGCTTTATATATATAATATATATATGTAATATTTATATATGTAATAATATTACTTTTCTGGAGTGACGAGTAAAGTAGAGCGTTACTTTATAAATTTACACATTAATATCTGAGTTACTTTTTAAAAAAAATAATGCAAGTTACTTTTCAGTTAAATTATTTTGCATAAAAAAATAAATACTGAATTATTTACGCGGGAACAGAAGCTGGTCAGAAGCGGAGATGGCAAACCAGAGCATTACATTGCTCTGATGGAAGTATTCTTATTATTTTTAATTAGTTGAGGAAAAGGAGAAAAGGAGAAAAGAATAATGGTTAAGTGTAGATTGTGTTGGTGAAAAGCTCTTTTCAACTGCAAAAAATACCACTCTAAAAACATCTGCATGCAAAGCACAGCACTACAGGTGTGTGTGTGTGGGTGTGTGTGTGTATAATGTTGAATATATGGAAATGGAGACAGAAATATAGAAAACTTTTGCCAACTTTCCACCACTGCAGATCTATTGACTGCTCAGAATAAAGGTTTTCCGTAGGAGACATATGTACGATATCGCAGCGAAGAAAGAGAGCAAATTCACAGCTCATTTGCTCTTTGTGGGAAGATAAACTGCCACGGTCACTGATAATAGTGCGAACTTTGTAAAAGCATTCAGAATGTTTCAAGCTGATGATGAAGCAGAGAATGATGTAGCTGAGGACAAGGTCATATTCATGGAATTGCACGATGTTTTACGAGATGACAGCGAAAGGTATGTTCCCCTTCAGGAACTCGAGCTGCGTCGAAAACGCTATGGGAACGCCCCTGTGTGACCACGCTCTGAACCACATGTGAAATATAGCCAATAGGCAAGCTGTGACGTCAAAGACAGGCGACGTCGCATAAACCAGGAAGCTACAAGATGGCTGTGCGGTGGTAGCGACATTAGCTTCTGCTCGTTCAGGTAAGCGCTTTGAGTGTGTTATCTGTGCAGTCATGAGCTTATATGCAGGCAGAATTCCGTCTGCGTGTTTCCTGCTTGCCCCGATTCATTTCGGGGGGGTGACACGCAGCCGATATGTTGTTTGCTTAGCTTAGGAGCGTGCTTAGTCGGCTCTCGAGGGTATCGGTGGTTAGCATTTCAGCCCTGCGGCTATGCGCTCCCGGCTGAGCGGACCGTCCGGGATGGATTTAGCTTGGCCGGTGGTGTGGCAGAAGCAGCGCGCACCCAGTGAGCTGGTTGAGCGCTTCCTGCGCCCTGTGTCACAGCCTCAGCGCCTTCTCTGATCTGCGCACCGAGGTGTCTGGGTCCTGGGAGGCCCGTGAGCGCACGTGCTTTTCCGATGTTCTTTCGCTGTGCGTGAATATTATTGGAGCTAAGTGGCGCGGCTGCGGGACGATGCCGCTTGTGGTAGAGACACTATCTAGCTATCTCTCCCCGAGTGTTGCGTCTGTGACAGCTATCAGTTTGCCTACGAAGAGCCGCTTGGCTTTGGTGGGTAGTGCTGCGCGGCAGGTCAGGCTGCAGGTGGCTTCCACACGATGAGTGTGTTGCAGGCATACCAGGCTGGCCTGCTATGGGGGATGCAAGCTTCCTTCTGAGCCCCATGGTGTCCCCTCCTGGCCTGACCTGGTAACGCTGTGGGTAAGGGCGATTGCTGGCGGGTGAGGAGGGCCTGGACGGCCTGAGGATCGTCTTCGCCTCTAGTGAACGGGCTGTGGTGCGTAGGCCTGATGGCTTGCATCTTGGAGGGGCGGTGCGCACCTCATGCTACGGTGCTCGTCCCTCCCTGGCACCACTGGGAGACCAGTCTGTCGGCTGTCCGTTGCCTCTCAGGGGGCTTCAACGGCCGCAGTACGCTGCTCCTGCCGTTCGGGTTCAGGAGGACTGTCTGCTAGCCCTGCCACGGGTCGTGTTTAGGGCGCAGCTTCTCCAGTGGTTTGCTCCCCAAATTCCACCTGTATGATTGCTGCGGACGGGGGGGTTCCGCCGCCTCTCAGGAGGTGTGGTTGGCTGCAGAGCACCGCTCCAGCCGCTCTGAATGGGTCAGGGACCAGCCCCGAGGGATTGGTTCTCCCTGTGTACCTTCACCGCACACGGGAGGTTCCTGAGGTTGCTTTCGGGGCGAAGCTTACCGATATTGGTCCTTCCGTTCGGCCTAGCGCTCTCACCCCGTGCCTTCGCAGAGTGAGTGAACGCGGCACTGACCCCGCTGCGGCTTTAGGGCATCCGCATTCTGTATTATAGCGACGATTGGTTGATGTTGGCTCGTTAGAGCACCAGGCAGTTCAGCATTGAGATGCTGTTCTCGCCTGCATGAAGGTACTGGGGTTCAGACTGAAAACGCCAGGTAGTGTGTACTTTTCCCAGCGCGGAGAGCCACTTTCTGTGCGTGGTGTGGGACTCGGCCGAGTTGCGGGCACGGTTGTCTCCCGCCCGGTTTGAAGTCATCCTCACTGCAGTCATGAGGGTAGGGGCAGGCCAGCTAGTCACTGTGAGGCAGTTCCAGAGGCTGCTGGGTCTCATGTCGGCAGCGTCCAGTGTATTTCCACTCGGCCTTCTCCGCATGTGGCCCCTCCAGTGGTGGCTCCGGGGCAGGAGGGTTCTCCCCCTGAGGGAGTCTGTATCGTACCATTAAGGTCTCACGGTGTGCCCTTTGAGCCTTGGTTGCGTGGTAGGACCCTACGTTCTGTCCCGAGGCCCCGTTTTAGGGACTCCTTGTCATCGCGTACCGCTAATGACGGATGCTTCCCTCACGGGGTGGGGAGCAGTCAAGAGTGGCCACTCCGCCCAGGGTCTGTGGAGCAGCCCACGTCTCTTATGGCACATAGGTTGCTGGGAGATGCTGGCAGTGTTGTTGGGGTTACAACACTTCCTCCCAGTCCTTAGAGATCGCTATGTGTTGGTCCGCATGGACAATACTGCGGTGGTCTCGTACATCAACCACCTGGGAGGCCTCCTTGCGAGCAACTGGTGCAGGAGGTCCTCTTGTGGTCCCGGGACAAACTTCTCTCATTTAGAGCCAGTTACATCCCGGGACGGTTGGATGTCTGAGCAGACGCCTTGTCGAGACAGTGGCTGCCATGAACCGGTCTTAGCGGAGGCTACGCCTGTACGCCTTTCCCCCGATCGCGCTGCTCTCAGCATCTAAGTTCTGGAATAAGTTCGCCGGTAGGGAGTCTGTTTCCTCCTGGTAGCACCTCGGTGGTGAACAGAACCCTGGTTTACCCCCACCCGGGGTTGTGGAGGCTGTGGTCCCTAAGGGGGCACGGTTCATAGCGGCTGTTCTCTCTACCGAGGTAGTAGAGGCCCTTCTCCACTCCAGCACTCCCTCCACGAGGAGGTCGTACGCCCCACGATGTCAACTGTTCGTGTCATGGTGTGAGCACCATGACTTGGACCCAGTTAACTGCCCGGTTGGTTCAGTTCTGGTGTTTTTGCAGGTACAGTTTGCCGCAGGGTTAACCCCTTCGACCCTGAGGGTTTCCGTGTTCACCGGGTAGGTCCCATTGGTGTCATGTTTCCTCCGCGCGCCCGGAGGCTGTGGCCCGGGGACGCGACCCAGAGTGTCTGTCTGGGACTTGGCAGTTGCCTCGTCCCGCCTAAAGTTGCCCCCTGGCATGGCCGGTGTGTTTCCTTCCACGAGGCTGGGTGCTCCCGCACAAAGTGTCTTGTTACAGGCATTCTGCCCTCCTCTGTTTATGGCCCCCGACCAGGGGTTACGAGGCATGGCTGTGTCCAGTGCGAGCACTGGGTGCTTATCTCCACAGGACGAGTCCTTGGAGGTGGTCGGTGCAGTTGTTCGGCTGCGAGTTCTAGTCCCTGCTCCGATCGCAGTCAGGGCTCGCGCCGCCGGAGTGTGGCAGCCTCTGCGGCCGGGTCCCCTGGAGTGTCACTCCGGGACGTCTGTGACGCTGCGGGTTGGTCCACCCCGCTGACCTTTGTCAGGTTCTATGGCCTTGGCCTCAGAGCCACCCCAGGCTCCTCTGTCCTGCGTGCTGGTGCCGAGGCCCTCACTCTTTCGGCAGGGTCTGGTCAGTGTGGCGTGATTGGACACTCGTTCCCATAGCGTTTCGACGCAGCTCGAGTCCCTGAAGGGGAACGTCTCCCGGGTATGAACGTAACCCTAGTTCCCAGGGGGAAGGAGACGCTGCGTCTCCGTGCCACACTGCCTGCATCCCTGCGGCGCATACCTTCTCTCTTTGCAGAAGCTAATGTTGCTACCACCGCACAGCCATCTTGTAGCTTCCTGGTTTACGCGACGTCGTCTGTCTATGACGTCACGGCTTGCCCATTGGCTAGATTTCACACGTGGTTCAGAGCATGGTCACGCAGGGGCGTTCCCATAGCGTTTCGACGCAGCGTCTCTTTCCCTCGGGGAACTAGGGTTACGTTCGTAACCTAGAGACGTTCTCTATATTACAACTGTAACACCTGTAAGGCATAAAAGAGATACAAGTAACGCAAAAGTAACGCAAAAGTAATATAACGCATTACTTTCCATAAAAAGTAACTAAGTAACGTAATTAGTTACTTTTTTGGGGAGACAGGTCAGTTTAAATTTAATTCAATTCAAAGAATTTGATTAATTTTAGAATAAACTATTTAAATAATTAAAATGTATTCTTAATTGTGTATCTGTATATGCATTTACAACATTACACTAAATCTGAACATAAAAATCATATATTTTTACCTGTTAGCCCTCAACACAGATTTTGGGACTCACAGCTGAAATGCCCCTCCTAATTTTAAATATTAACAGCTCCTGATAAAAGTGGACTACATACACAATTTAAATATCTCTAAAAAGAAGACACTTTGAGCTTTACTCTTTATTATTCACTGTTGATATTGCTTAAAAAAATAATAAGTTATAGATGATTAAGTACTGTAAAAAAAACATCCATAATTGATCTTTTTTTTCTTCATATATAAATACATGAATTCAGTCCTGGAGCAATCTTATGAGTTTATACTTTAATTTTAATGATCATAAAAAAATAGATTTCTACAAACAATTATCTGAGACTATGTCTGGTTTGCCCCTCCCCGCCAAGATTTTGGGACTCACAGCTGAAATGCTCTACCTAACTTTAAATGTTAACAGTTCCTGATAAAAATGTGCTACATACACAATTTATAAATCTTCGACAGTAAAGCTTAAAGTGTCTTCTTTCCAAACATAAACGTTGATATTGCTTAAAAAGATATTAAGTTATAGATGATGAAGTGCCATAGATATACATTTCCTGTATTGAACATTATTATTATTTCATATATAAATACATGAAATCAGCCTTGGAGCAATCCAGAAAAGTACTGGGCTGAAAGCCACATGTTTAATGAGTTAAAATTTAAAATTTTATGAAGATTTTCATAACAAATGAGAGTCCTACAAACATTTATCTAAGACTATGTCTAAGCCTTTTCTCCCTCCCCCTGTTTGAGAGACACCTGCTAAACTCAGGTGATCATTCATACTCTATTCCAGGGGTGGCCAACCCCTGGCTCTTGAGCCGCATGCGGCTCTTTGCCTGGTTTCATGCGGCTCTTACGTTTATATCGATATTTGTGTTTGTGTTTTTTTCAATTCGCTTCAGTTCAATACGGTATTTTCAAGACTTTAAATATATTTTAAGATCTTGCCCCTACTGGGAAACTTTGCGGTATTTTATATCACCCACATGCGCATTGGACAAAAATACAGTAATGAACTCATGTGAAGCGAACACGCACATTAAAAAAACAAACAAAAACTTTGATATGCAAATTGTTTACTTAAATTTTAAGTAAAAAATTTGTGTCAAGTTCGCTCTTAAAATGGCAAGGAAAAATGCACAGCAAACCAAAAATATGAAGATGAACACAGGACGGTTTTAACAGAATGGGAGAGTTTATATTTTTTTGTTGAACGTAATAACAAATTTATTCTGCCTTATGTCAGGTGTCTTTAGTGCATTTACAAGTTTCAAATCTTCAGCGCCACTTTAGCTCACTCCATGCTAACATCAACCAGGAATTTCCAAAAGTTACTGAGCTTCACAAACGCTATTGTAAATTATTATATTTTTGTTTGTGGACTTGGTTGAACTGAGAGTTTGTGTGTGTAAGACAGTGCACACAATGTTCATTGTTGAAAATGACTGGCCTGTGGTCTTAGTACTGTAGGAATCAATTTCTGTCATTATGTTGGTGTGTGACATTTACAATAAATCTGGCTGAGCAGAGGTGTGTGTGTGTGTGTGTGTGTGTGTGTGTGTGTGTGTGTGTGTGTGTGTGTGTGTGTGTGTGTGTGTGTGTGTGTGTTTGTGTTTGTGTGTGTGTGTGTGTGTGAAAGAGGAAGGGATGGGTGATGTTCGTATGTGCCCATGTGTATGATGTGGCTCTTTGCGATAACACAGAAAAAAATGTCTCAGCTCTTGTCTCAGACAAGCTATTGTTTTACAGCCATGGCCATTCATATTGATGTCTGGCCATTTGAATCTCAACAATACACACACACACACACACACACACACACACACACACACACACACACACCAACCCCCACACAAAGAAGACATATTTACATCAAACAGGCAATAAAAACAATAAAATCGTATAAAGCTAAAAAAAAAAAGGGGGCATATTCTAACTTACAGCTGTAGATCTCCAAGTCGCTGTTGTTACTCTGCCCCCAAAAATATTTTCCACATCGCTGCTTTTTTTGCAAATCTCAGATAAAACAACTTTTTTTACTTGTTTTCTTTGTTTTTTGTAAACAAAGTCCAGATAGCACAAGCTATAAACAGCTGTTTGTGTTGACCTGAGAGCTTCATCACTTCCTGGTTCATCACAGCATGTGCTGCTTCGACCACTAAGAGTTTAAAAAGAGTAATAAAACTAAGATTCACACACGTGGAGAATAAAATCCTCCCATATGACGTTACAATCCTGCACTTGTTGGCTACATTGTCCATCAGTCATTTTTTTTTTCATAATGTTACTGGTTGGAAATAAAAGGTTTGAAATGAGAGGCGGAGCTTAAAAAAAAATTACGACACCTGCAGAGAGTAGAGACTCAACCAAAGCTTCCGCCTTTTTTGTTGTTGTTGTTGTTTTTTGTTTTCTTAACCGTTTTGTAACACTGTATTCTACCAGCCATATTTGTTTTTTTTACCAGCAAGATGTCTTTTTTTTATGTGAAAGTTATTCGGAAATATATAAACACAAACACCAGCCGAAGTTCTGTTACGTAAACAAAGGAATTTTCTTCTTCTTCTTCTTTCGGCTGCTCCCATTAGGGGTCGCCACAGCGAATCATCCGTCTCCATACCACCCTGTCCTCTACATCTGCCTCTTTCACACCAACTACCTGCATGTCTTCCCTCACCACATCCATGAACCTCCTTCTTGGCCTTCCTCTTTTCCTCCTTCCTGGTGGCTCCATTCTTCTACCAATATAACTCATGTCCCTCCTCCACACATGTACAAACCATCTCAATCTCGCTTCCCTCACCTTGTCAGCAAAACGTCCTACATGCGCTGTCCCTTTAATAAACTAATTTCTAATCTTGTCCATCGTCATCACTCCAAACAAAAACCTTAACAACTTCAACTCTGCTACCTCCAGCTCCACCTCCTGTCGTTTACTCAATGCCATGGTCTCTAATACATACAACATCGCAGGTCTCACCACAGTGCTATAAACTTTCCCTTTCATTCTTGCAGATACCCTTCTGTCATAAATGACTCTTGTCACTTTTCTCCACCCACTCCACCCTGCCTGCACTCTTTTCTTCACTTCCCTAACACACTCTCCATTACTTTGCACTGTTGACCCCAGGTACCTAAACTCCTCTCCACCTCTTCTCCCTGCAACCGCACCCCTCCACTGCCCTTACTTTCATTCACACACATATACTCTGTCTTACTCCTACTGACTTCATTCCCCCTTCACTCCAGCGTGTACCTCCACCTCTCCAGGCTCATCTCAACCTGTTTACTACTCCCACCACAAATCACAATATCATCCGCAAACATCATAGTCCAGGAAGACTCCTGTCTGACATCGTCGGTCAACCTGTCCATCACCACTGCAAACAGAAAAGGGCTCAGAGCCGATCCTTGGTGCAGTTCCTACTGCACACTTCACTGCTGTCACACTGTCCTCATACATGTCCTGCCCCACCATCACCTACTTGTCTGACACACCTGACTTCTTCATACAATACCACAACTCCTATTTTGGCACTTTGTCGTACGCTTTCTCTAAATCCACAAATACGCAATGCAATTCCTTCTGTCCTTATCTATACTTCTCCATCAATATTCTCAAAGCAAATAAGGCATTTGTGGTGCTCTTCCTCGGCATGAAACCATACTGCTGCTCACAGATGGTCACCTCTTCTCTTAGTCTGGCTTCCACTACTCTCTCTCATAACTTCATGGTGTGACTGATCAACTTAATTGCCCTGTAGTTACTGCATGTCTGCACATCTTCCTTGTTCTTAATGATCCGTACCAGCACACTCCTTCTCCATTCCTCAGGCATCTTCTCACCTTCCAGAATCTTGTTAAAAAATCTGGTCAAAAACTCCACTGCCATCTCTCTTAAACATCTCCATGCTTCTGGTCCAACCGACTTTTCACTCTCATCCTCTTAATCGCTGCTCTCACTTCCTCCTTACTAATCCTATCCACTTCCTTCTTCACCAACTCCACACCACCCAACCTTCTCCCTATCTCATTTTCCTCATTCATCAGCTGCTTAAAATACTCCCTCCACCTTCTCAACATACTCTCCTCACTAGTCAACAGATTTCCATCACCATCCTTTATTACTCTAACTTGCAGCACATCCTTCCCAGCTCGGTCTCTCTGCCTGGCCAATCGGTACAAATCCTTTTCTCCTTCCTTAGCGTCCAACCTCTCATACAGCTCCTCATATGCCTTTTCCTTGGCTTTCGCCACATCTGTCTTTACCTGCTGTCGTATTTCCTTGTACTCCTGCCTACTTTTCTCATCACTCTGTTGATCCCACTTCTGTTTTACCAACCTCTTTCTCCTTATGCTCTCCTGCACTTCTTCATTCCACCACCATGTCTTTTTGTCTACCTTTCTATTTCCAGATGTCACACCAAGTATTTTCTCGCTGCCTCCCTTAACACTCCTGCAGTAGTTACCCAATCATCCAGGACTTTTTTACCACCACAGAGCCCCTGTCTGACCTCTTCCCTGAACCTCACACTACAGTCTTCCTCCTTCAGTTTCCACCATCTTCTTCTCTCAGTCCTCACTCTCCTCCTCTTCTTCTTCACCTTCAAAACCATCCTACAGACCATTATTGGATGCTGTCTAGCTACACTGTTCCCTGCCAACACCTTACAGTCTCCAATCTCCTTCAGGTTGCATCTCCTACATAGAACATAGTCCACCTGTGTGCACCTTTTTCCAATCTTATACGTCACCCTATGATCCTCCTTCTTCTTAAAATAAGTATTCACCACTGCCATTTCCATCCTTTTAGCAAAATCTACCACCATCTGCCCTTCCACATTCCTCTCCTTAAAACCATACCTACCCATCACCTCCTCATCACCTCTGTTCCCCTCACCTACATGCCCATTAAAGTCTGCCCCAATCACCAATCATTCGTTCCTAGGTACATCATCTACAACTTCATCTAATTCACTCCAGAATCTTTCCTTCTCCTCCATCTCACAGCCAACTTGTGGAGCATAGGCACTGATGACATTTATCATCAACCCTTCAACTTCCAACTTCACGTTCATCACTCAGAAACTGTCTTCACCTCCACCACACTCTTACAGTACTCTTCCTTCAGAATCACCTCTACACCATTTCTCTTTCCATCCACACCATGATTGAACAGTTTGAACCCACCCTTAATGTTCCTGTCCTTACTCCCTTTCCACTTGGTCTTCTGAACACACAACATATCTACCTTTCTCTTCTCCATCATATCAGCTATTTCTTTCCCTTTACCCGTCATAGTTCCAACATATAAAGTACCAACCCGAACTTCCACTCTCCTATACTTCTCCTTTCGCTGCCATCTCTGTAGATGTGTTCCTCCTCTCCTTCTCCTCCTTCGTCCAACAGTATCCCAATTTGCACCCTGTTGGCCAACGATACCTGTGGCGGTCGTTGGTAACCCAGACATCGACTGATCCGGAATGAAATTCTTATTTGTGATCCGTATATTCGATTTGGCACATGTTTTATGCTGGATGCCCTTCCAAAAGCAACCCTCCCTATTTATTCGGGCTTGGGACCGGCACTAAGAGTGCACTGGCTTGTGCATCCCTAATGGCTGGGTTACGTAAACAAAGGAATAAACATCTAAATTACAATACTATTGTTTGTTTGGAGCAGAAATGCTTTACAGCATGTTGTTCACTGGACCCTTATCTTTCCTAATAAAATTTATTAGCAGCAGTGGATGTGTTTGTGACTTGTTACATTAACAATAATAATAATAATAATAATGATGATGTAAGTAGTGCAGTTTTTTTATGCATGTTGTTTGTGTGTTTTGTTTACTCACATTCAGCAAATACATTCGTTATACGTTGTCCATTAAAAAACAGTGATCGGAAATTGCTGCCTGAGACTTTAGAATGATGTATAGTTAGTCATGGTTACTTTTCTCCCCATTTTTTTTATATATTGCTAAACATTACCTGTAACCTAAACATAACCTGAGAACAATGGGCTATTTGTTGCGCTCACGCAACAATGAAGCCTAAGAGGTTAAAACCTATGCAAATTGTACTCCGGCTGCCGCCGCTTTTTGCCGCATGACAGAATAACGGACCGAACAACGAGAGAGAGAAAGAAAGAATTAAATCAGCGTTACCTCGCCATGGATTCAGAACCCGGCACTCCTTCCGATGCGTTCCGCGACCTTACCGTCTCCCTCCGAGCCACCTTCCCGTCAGCCGCGCCCGTCAGAAACAGCCCGCTCTCAGTGGCAGTCCGATGGTGGCCTTGGTGGCGTTCCAAGCCCCGTGGTGAATTCCTACGCTCAATTCAACAAACACTTTATGGCAGTGTTTTGCACCGATTCCGGGGTTCTTAACACAGCCGATCAGCTGCTCAGACTATAGTCTCCGGTTTTGCACTCTGGCGGCATCTAGTGGCTGGAACGAGAACAACGATCCGGAGCGTATATAGACTGGGGCTTGCTCCAGATATTAAACATGCAATGGCGGTTCATAAGGACAGTGTGGGTTTGGAGGCTTTCATACAGAAATCCATCGGGCTTTCCCAGCGCCTTGCTGCTTGCCATCCAACCTCACTCCACACAAACAGCACACCTAGACCCACTACAGCTCCAGAACCCGAGCCAATGCAACTCGGTTCGCAGAGGCTCTCCCAGAGGGAGAGAAACAGCCGCCTAACCACCCGGAAGTGTCTATACTGTGGTATACCAGATCACTCCATCACCAGATGCTCCACACGCCCTTCGCATCCTGCATTGAGTACCGTGGAGTTACCCAAAGACATCTCACCCTTGTCCAAGCTCACTGTAACTCTCCTAACCACAACTCTTTCTGTCTCGGTACTCGCTCTAGTCGACTCCGGTTCAGTAGGGAACGTCTCTAGGTTACGAATGTAACCCTAGTTCCCTGAGGGAGCGAGACGCTCCGTTGTAACGCTTTGGGAACGCCCCTGTGTTGTCCGCACTCTACACCACATGTAAAATCTGACCAATCGGGGAGTCGTGACGTCACCAGCAGGCGACGACGCGTAAACCAGGAAGCTACTAATGGCTGCGAGATGGTAGAGACGCCAGCTTCTGCAAGAGAGTAGGTAAGCGCCGCAGGGATGCAGAGGGTGTGGCACGGAGACGCAGCATCTCGTTCCCTCTGGAAACTGGGGTTACATTCGTACACTAAAGACGTTCCATATTTAAAACTCCAGCTGTGTCGTAACGCTTTGGAAAAGAGTGTCCAATCACGACACACTGACCAGACCCTGCCTAGTGTGTGAGGGCCTCAGCACCTGCACGTAGGGCAGAGGAGCCTGGAGTGGCTCTAAGGTCAAGGTCATAGAACCTGGCAAAGGTCAGCAGAGTGGACCAACCTGCAGCGTCACAGATGTCCCAGAGTGACACTCCAGCGAACTAGGCCATCAAGGCCGCCACACTCTGTGGAGTGCGCTCTGCACCGACTACCTATCTGCTTTTTGGCCGGGAAGCCCTTCCTATAAGGGCCATAGCAGATGAACAGCTGCTCCGACTTCCTCCATGGACTCGTCCTGAGGTCGCTCCTGGTCGGGCTACGAACTGGGGAGGGCAGAATGCCTGTAACATGACAGGTCGTGTGGGAGCCATAGGCACCTTAGGTACGTACCCAGGTTTCATGTAGAGAAACGCTCTGGCCATGCCAGGGGCAAGTTTCAGGCGAGACGGAGCCACGGCCACAGCTTTCACAACTCCGGGCGGTGGTAAACCAGGGTTCTGCCTGCCTGCGAGAGGAGATCCCTGAACATCGGGCTATGGAGGAGTACGTCCAGCAGGCTCTCTATCAGAGTTTGATTACCCCTTCCTTTTCCCCTGCAGTTTCTAGCTTCTTCTTTGTCAAGAAGATGGACGGGGGCCTCCGGCAGCTCAACTCTCAGATCGCACCGCTTCCTTATCCTCTCCTGCTAGTACCAGCCGTGTTGGAGGATCTAATGAAGGCCCGGGTGTTTTCGAAGCTGTATCTCTGAAGTGCCTAATCCTGGTGCGTATCCAAAAGGGGGACAAGTGGAAAACTGCATTCATCATGCCCCCACAACAATTTGAGTACAGTGTCATGCCATACGGGCTCACCATCTCTCCCACGGACTTCCAGGGTTTTATGAACGAGGTGTTCCAGCCGTACCTTCAAAAATACGTCATTGTCTATATCGACAATATCCTGATCTAATCCCGGAATCTGCAAGAGCAAAAGGAACAAGTGTGTAAGATCCGGGAGGTGCTCCCCTCCCACCAACTATACCTAAACCTTTCCACCGTCCAAAGATCCACTTCTTGGGCTATGTTATCAGCTTGGATGACATCCAGATGGACAAGGGGAAGGTAAAGGCGGTACAAAACTGGCTCATTCCGAAGACTGTGAAGGAGCTCCAACGTTTCATGAGTTTTGTCACTTTCCATCGTCCATTCAACCAGGGGTACAGCAAAACCACCGCTTTCCTCACCTCTCTTCTCTGAGGCAAGGAAAAAACCCTCCGGTGTCCCCACGAAGCCCAGGAGGCTTTCCACTTGCTCCGGAGACAGTTCTGCCACGCACCCTTACTACGCCATCCAGACCCCCAGGAGCCTTTCGTGGTCAAGGTGGACGCCTCTTCAACAGGCGTAGGGGCCGCCCTCTCACAGCGGTCCGGGTCCCCTCCACAGCTCCACCCATGTGCGTTCTTTTCACGCAAACTGTCGGCTGTCGAACAGAACTACGACATAGGCAACTGTAAGCTCCTGGCCCTCGGTAATCACCGACCACAAGAACCTCCAGTACCTGCGAGAGGCCCGGAGACTCAATCCCTGACAAGCTCGCTGGGCCCTCTTTTTCACCCAGTTTCGCTTCCACATCACATACTGGGCTGGTATCCAGAATGGGAAGGCTGATGCTCTCTCCCAGATGTATGGGCCGGACAAACCCAGCGAGCCGGAACCCATCATTCCTCCCGGACTCATCCTCAGCCCTATCGTCTGGAACATCAACAAGTAGATTCGCTCAGCCACACTCCAAGAACCCATCCCGGAAGGACATGTCTACATCCCCAACATCTGCCAATGCGATCTTATTCAGTCGATCCACGAGGGACCCAGATCGGGTCACCCAGGTGAGAAATTAACAACACAGCTCGTCCAGACTCACTATTGGTGGCCGGGAATGCACCAGGAGGTTGCATGCTATGTCCAGGGATGCCCCACCTGTGCCGTCTCTAAAGTTCCACACCACCTTCCCATGGGCAAGCTGATGAAACTGCCTATTCCCCAACGTCCCTGGTCCCACCTGGGTATCGGCTTCGTGACAGACTCCCCGCGGTCAGAAGACCACACCTGTATCTCAGTTCACGTCCAACATCTTGAAGCCGTTTTTCCGGCTATTGGGGGTGTCTGAGTGGTGCCGCTTCTTGCCGTGGGCCGAGTATGCCCAGAACTCCATACGCCAGGATGCCACGGGGCTCACTCGATTTCCGATTGCGTGCTTCCAGCCAACCCTGTTCCCATGGTCCCACATACCCACAGTAGACCATTGGTTTCGGAAAAGCAATCGGGTCTGGGAGTCCACTCACACACAGCTACAGCGAGCCCTTCGCAACACCCGCAGGCACGCCGACACGAGACGACTGGATTTCCCGCGCTTCTGCCCTGGGGACCTCGTATGGCTGTCTAGGAAGGACCTGAGGCTGGGACTCCCCTGTTGTAAGCTGAGTTCCCAGTTCATCGGGCCTTTCAAGATCACCAACCAGGTCAACGAGGTGTCCTACAGGCTGGAGTTGCACTCGAAGTACCGCATACACCCCACGTTTCACATGTCCCTTCTAAAATAATGTGTATTGCCTATGTCTCGCCCCCAAGGTGACCCCGAGGCCCTTTTCCAGCCGGAGATCATGGATCAACCCAAGGTCTATGCGGTGCGTGGGATTCCGGATTCCAGTCGGCGCAGAGGTTGTCTCGAATATCTTGTCGACTGAGAGGGTTTCAGTCCGGAGGAGCGTTCTTGGGTAGCCCGACAGGACGTGCTGGACCCGACACTGCTGCCGGAATTCCACACCGCGAATCTGCGGCACACGGCACCCCGAGCGAGAGGCAGACCCAGGCGCTAGATTAGGACGTCCGGAGCCACCCCTGTCGGAGGGGGTGGTGTCACGGAGACTCCTGCTTCTCCTTCCATGCGCACCCCGCCCGCACAGAGCTCCTTGCCTTCTTACTAATCATCCACACCTGACACTCATTCCTGGCACAGATATAAACCCCTCACTCACTCTCATTCACTGCCCGTTATTAATGACCCCGTTATTATGCTTCGCCTTTGGTTGGACTCACCCTGTAATCCTTCGCTGCCCTTTTTCCATAAGCACACCTCTGATTACCCTTAAACCCTTTTCCTTCTTCCCTCGACCTTGTGGACCACGTTCCTACTGAGCGAACCACAGATATTACCTTCTCAGACTCTTCTGCCAGTGGTGTATGTTTATAGCTCTGCCTCCTCTTTAAGGAGGCAGAAAAAAAACGCAGAAAAAAACGGACAGTAAAAAAAGGAGTTTTATCAGAGATTTGCACAAAGCAGCAATAAGGAAAAAAACATTTGTGGGCGGAGTAACAACAGCGAATTGGATATGCTATTTTACATCTTTAAGTTACAATATATCGCCCTTTATAGTTTTATAACATGTTATAGGTTTTATTGCCCTTTTTTTTTTATAAGAGAAATGCTTGAAAAGTAAGTGTGTGTGTGTGTGTGTGTGTGTGTGTGTGTGTGTGCGTGCGTGCGTGCGTGCGTGCGTGCGTGTGTATTGTTGAGACTGGAATGACCGTACATATTGACACTTCCGGTTAAAAGGGCACGCTGGCGCGTTTTGGCTGCCGCTCCTTTGTTATTTATTTTTTTATTTTACATTTTTTCGTGATGATTCATGCTTCACATGTTGGATTACTGCATTTGTCTCTGAGTGCTGTTTACTGGATTTTACTGTTTTGTTGCCTGGTCCAGGGCGTACACTGCTTACACCACTGTGAGGCTGATGTTGGTGTGGACACTCCTCGAATGGCTCTCAGGTACACTGCATACCAGTTGTTGAACCTGAACAGACATTACGATTTGGCGAAAGATGTACGTTTTCTCTGCAGTCATGTTGGAATATTGTGACCTAAGCGTTACATACATCGCTCGTCAAGACGGAGCTTTGAGAGCTCAACATCTAAACCTGTCGCTTATCTGAGATTTCTGCGCGAACCCCACAGACTGCTGTTTAGACCTACGGGGGTTCATTTCAATAAATTATCAGCTCTCAGGCATGGGGAGGTTGCATCCGATTTATCTCCTCCCTCGTGTCTGCTGAAATCAGTACTGTTTAACCCTCTGGAGTCTGAGGGTGTTTTTGACCCCTTGAGAGATTTCGACATGCTCTTATATTTGGTTATTTTTAGTTGCTTTTAAAATATATTTTTACACTGTATTTAGCACAAACTGGGCTACCATAATATGTAAACAACTTATGTGTTTGTTTGTATTTTTGACAAAATAAGGTTTATGCATTGTTTTTGAAAAAGCAAAAAAAAAAAAAAAAACTCACTGAAATAAGGCTACAAAACCAATAGTACACGTTTTCCCAAGACTTTTTGAGAACAGATCTTCTAATGTAGGTTTTTTTTTTTTTCCATCATGTGAAAATCATCTCACCTGCTCATTCACCTTAAACAATACTTTGATTTAAAATTTAAAAGACACTTTTTACTTTGAAAGGCCATATGCGAAGAGGCGTCGACATGCTGTGACTGACAGCTTCGTAGACAATGGGTCGCATAATGAGCTGTCGATTACATAATGAGCTGTGGATCACTGAGCCAGGATCACAGTGAGAAGTACAGTACTACAACAAGGAATGTGTTTCCTTTGTGTTTATTAAAAATATACATTAGCAAGGACAGCATTAAAAAGGAAATTGTGTAACAATAAAACAATAGAGTACAGTATGTATAAAAAATAAAGAGTGCAACAAAAACTAACACAATACATTACAGTAGGGTTCCGCAAATCCCAGCCTGTAGGGCTACAATACTATGCATTAAATAATAATAGTGTATCCATTTCAGGAATCAGCAAGAACAAACAACTTGAACTCCCACTTAGTTGGCTTGGCTTTCATGTACTGTGTCCTCCAAGTGTTAGCTTTGCATGCTACCATCCTCTTATCCACGGCTAAATGTCTCCTAAGATGACAAATTGCTTTGCATGTCTTACGGACTGTGTCCATAAGCAGTTTCACTCTGAACAGACAGTCATGTTCAGATGTGCCCCTCTTAATGTCCTTTTCTTTGTCTGCATCTGGGTGACTCATGCGTACATTCCACAAAGTTGTCCTGTATCTGTCCCTTGACATAATTGTTGCTGGAAAGGGAACTGTGAAGATACTGCTCTGTTGCTAGTAGTCTATGATGGAGGGCAACTTTACCATTGCCATGTAAAATAAGAGCCCAATGTAGCGATACATCTCACTCACGGTCACATCTCTCCATTTGTATTTGCGTCCCTTGGTTATTGACTTGGCAGCTTGGGCATTGTGGCACAGAGTTGACACAATACTGTCCGGGAAAAACATTTTAAATAGACTACATGGAGAATGAGAGTCAGAAGACCTCAGTTGAGGTCCAGGTTCATGTGCGTGCAGGAATCGCAGAGTCTGTGGAACTGTGTTGTACACTACCTCTTCTCACACCATTAATGATCTATTGAGTCCACGGATTTTTCAGACTTTATTGACTCTTCTTTGAGTTGTGATTCTCTATTTAATGATCTGGATGATAACGTTTCTATGCTGAACTCTGTCCTCCTGTCTGGCCTGGACACATTGGCTGCTTTGAAGTCATGATCTGTTTCTTTTGCATGCTCTGCTCCGTGGTACAATGAGGTTTTTGGAGTTTTTTAGCACAAAAATTAAAAATATATGTAATCACATTGCTAACACTGCTACATTATCCTTAAGTGTGTCTGCATTCTCTGGTATTTGTCTCTTTAACTTTGCTGTTCATGACTCCCAGTCATTACGTATTACGTAATATGTTTTTAAAACTGAAAGCCTCAACTTCCAGAGTTGATCCGATACCATCTTGTCTTTTTAAATCTTGTTTTGATTCCCTCTATCCTGTTGTTTAAAAAATCATCAATAACTCTCTGTATACCGGTGTTGTGCCAGCAGCACTTAAAACTGCTGCTGTCACTCCAGTACCAAAAACTAACAACATGAACATTGATAATCCGAACAATTTTCGTCCCATCTCTAATCTTCCATTTCTCACCAAAATGTTAGAACAAACAGTGGCTTCTCAACTACTTTCGCATCTCTCTGCTAATGATCTTTTTTCGAGCCACTTAAGTCTGGTTTCCGTAAACTCCAGAGCACTGAAACGGCATTAGTTAAGGTCACTAATGACTTGTTAATGGCTTCTGATTCCAACCGTCTATCTATATTGATTCTTCTTGATCTTAGTGCCGCTTTTGACACTATAGATCACGCAATTTAAAATAACCGCTTAGAGACTATCTTTGGGGTTTTTGAATCTGCTTTAGAGTGGTTTAAGTCCTACCTTAAAGCCTGTAAGCAGTTTGTTGTGATGGGTGATTGCAAGTCTAAGGTTGGTGTGGTGCAATCTGGTGTTCCTCAGGGATCGGTTTTGGGCCTATTGCTTTTTAGGATTTACATTTATCTGTTTGGCCAGCTTTTAAGATCACTTGGTCTTAACTATCACTTTTATGCCGATGACACTCAGATCTATATACATTCTAATCCTGATGTCAATATGCCTGTCTTTTCTCTCTCAATGTTTTATTGAGATTAAGAAATGGATGTCTGAAAATGATCTTTGTCTGAACAGTGACAAGACTGAAGTGATGCTTATTGGTTCACCTCATCAGTTGTGTAAAGCAGAGTCCGTAAAATTAAGTTTGGATGGCTCTGCTTTACAATTTCAAATTAAACTAAAAGATTTGGGGGTGATATTGGACGCCAATTTAACATTTGAAAATCATGTTCTTAGCATTGTCAAAGCGTCGTTTTTTTATCTCAGAAACATTGCCAAATTACGTTCCATGCTGACTGTCTCTGTGCCTGAAAAGTTGATCAACACATTTGTATTTTCACGTCTTGACTGCTGAAATGCTTTGATAGCTGGAGTTTCTAAAGCTACCCTAAGTAAATTACAGTTGGTACAAAATTCAGCTGCTAGAATTCTGACTAGGACCAGTGCAATGGAACACATTACACCTATCTTGGAAAAACTGCACTGGCTTCCTGAAAATTCTCATGCTCACTTATAAGGCCTTGAATATTTTGGCCCCTCAATATCTTTGTGAGCTGTTAACCCCCTACACACCTTCACGTGCTAAAAACTGTGAGTGATCGTGCTTTTTCCTCTTTGGCTCCCAAACTGTGTAATTCCCTGCCCTCAGGAATGCAGAATATCCCTGGGTGTTTTTAAATCCCATCCTAAAACATACTTTTTTAGGGTAGCTTTTATGTGACTTTTTTGTTTGTTATTATTGAGTTTTTGTTCTTGTATGGTTAGTTTTAGGGTTTGCAATTTTATGTGTATCTTTTAATTTCATCTTTTATGTCAACCGCTTTGAGAAACTTCTTTTAACTTTTAAAGAGTAAAGAGTAACTAACTATACATCATTCTAAAGCTCTAAGTCTTAAACAGCGATTTTAGATCACTGTTTTTTAATTGAAAACGTATAATTAATGTATTTGCTGACGTACACAACAACAACAAAAAGCAAAAAAAAACAATAGGTTACTTTCATAACCCCGGTTTTCTGAATCATCGAGTGGAGAGATCCACCTATGGTAAGGGCATCCGTACCTGACCTCTGCAGAAGCATCAAATTGCACCAAGTCTGGCTTGACAGACAGGAGTGCATGCCCAATGGCAGGTAAGGCAACGCCCCTTACCCAAGTGTATAAGGCACCTGCACGCGCTCCCTATCCTCAGTGAGCATATTCGCTTCTCGTGCAGCAAGCGGGGCAAACTTGGTGGATCTCTCCACTCGATAATTTAGAGAACCGGGGTTACAAAAGTAACCTATTGTTCTCTTTTACCATTTCGTGTTCGAGATCCACCTATTTGAAGTATAGACAACTCCCTGGTTGCCCAATACACTCACAGCAAGGCCCTGTAAGCCAGAGGACAGCCAAAAAGTTGGTGCACGGCACGTCACAAAGCAGAAGACTTGACACACTGCGTGTGATAAAACACCCAGCCATAAAAAAGAAACATCCATCACTAGGCTGGGCAAATTGGGTTGAAAGGAGTGCTGGCCTAGTAGCATGTGGCTATGAAGCACCCACCCTTAAGACCGCATGAGCCACCGGGGCCCGGGTGACATCAAGCCGGTAGCACCTAACAAAGGTGTGCGGAGAGGGCCAGCACACAGTGGCACAAGTGTCCTGCAAGGGAGTTCCACCAAACAGAGCCCAAGAAGCAGCCACGCCTCTAGTGGAGTGCGCTCTAAGGCCTCATAGGCTTCAACCAGCTAGCGAGAGAGGCGTTGCTCATAGATGGGATTCCACGTATTCGGCGGGGCCCAAGAGATGAAGAGCTGGTCCCTCTTTTGAAAAGAGTTTGTCCTGTCCATGCAAACTTGTAGCGCATGCACAGGGCACAAAGCATTCAACCTCTGATCCTTCGCAGAGGAAAAAGAAGGGGGGGGGGGTGAAAGGCGGAGAAATCACTTAGGCATGAAGGCAGGATTAGGCCTAAATAAAACCTTAACTCCATTGAGTGAGAATTTGGTGCACGAGGAATGAACCGAGAGCGCATGCAAATCAATGACACGTTTGGTGGAAGCCAAAGCTGAAAGCAGGGCAGTTTTGAAGGACCGCAGCTTGATGGAGATAACCCCCAGGGGCTTGAAAGGCTGTTGGGCCAGCACCTCCAGCACCATAGACAGATCCCAAACCGGGACTACACTACTGGTGACCGGAATGGAGCGGCACGTGCCCCCTCAAAAATCTATGGATAAACGGGGTGCCGCCCCACCATAGTGTCGCCGAACCCGGCGTGACACACAGTGATAGCTGCTAAATAGACCTTAATCGGCCAAAAAGTTCTGCCACGATCGATAAGGCCCTGCAAGAAACACAGAATGTCATGGTGTTCTTCACACCACTCCTCAAACACATGCCACTTGCAGTCATAAAGGGAACGAGTTGAAGGGGCCCTGGCATTCTGAATCGTGGCGAGGGGGAAGCCCCAAGGTGTTTAAATTCGCCCTCTTACAGGCCAGGCCCAGAGAGCCACCCTGTCTGGGTGAGGATAATAGATTTCTCCGTTCACCTGGGCCAGGAGGTCCATGAGCAATGGGAGGCCAAGGTTTCGCACAAAAAGTGCCTGGCTGAACCTCTCACATAGCAGCTTCCCTATCTGAGGGTGAAGCCCTGTTTAAAACGCCCAGGGTGTGAGTCGCCCGTAACGACAGGAAAAGCCATGTGCTCCATACCAGCAACATGTGAGCTAGAACGTGAAGCTTGAGGGAGCGCAAGCCGCTTAGACGGTTGATATGTGCTACAGCTGTCGTATTGTTGCAGCACACCAGCACATGATGCCGCTGCAGGCGAGGCAAAAAATGCTTCCGAGCTTTAAACACAGTGAGGAGCCCAAAAAATTATTAAGGGCTGAATGGAGTGAGTTCAGCCATACATCGTTCACTGATCTGTGCACCTGCGTGGCTCCTCACCCCGTTAAGGAGGCATCTGTCGTTACCACTTTCCGCAGCATGAGAGGGGTCTCATGCTCGTAAAATAACGCATCGCTACAGCAGCTCAGAGCGGGCATGCGTGCGAAACATGGACAGCCGAAGCCATAAGACCCTGTGATCTGAGACATGTGCAAAACTGTACGCGCGCTCCTTCCCTGAACTGCGCGAGACAGTTCATGAATGAATAGATGCGCTTCTGTGACAGGCGCATGCGCATTGTAACTGAATTCAGCTCCAGACCCAAGAATATGACCTCCCGAACGGTAGTGAAATTGCTCATGTCAGCACTGACTCCGAAACTGAGCGCAGCAATGTGGGAGAGCTCAAAATCGACACACTGCAAAGCGGCCGTCTTGAGTCTGCAGGAGTTTTTTCAGGAGCGCTAGGCAATGGCTACAGTGCTCTGGGAGGTCAATAGCTTCCTGCACATGCTTAATACCCATACAGACAACACAGAAGGGATGGGCATCCCTGGCGGCGATAAGAGCACCGCACACATCCGGGCAGGCTCGCGATAGGTCGTCCATCGGTGTAGCCGGAGCTGCTTTAGAAAACGACATTAAAGAAGGTGAAAAAGGCAGGCGGGCAGCCTATAGAAAAAAGAGGTAGCAAGTGTGGGCGGCTCGCAAAGCTAACCTGGCTGAGGACGTGCACGTCTGGCGGAAGCTGATTAGACGATTTGTCCTACTGAAGACAAAAGTGCAGTCCAAGAACCAGGGAGCTGTGAGGTAGGATTGCAGAAGTCGCAAGAAGCGAATGTTAACTGAGAATAGGGAGCGCGTGCAGGTGCCTTATGCACTCAGGTAAGGGGCGTTGCCTTACCTATATATAATACCTAAATTAGCACTTTCCAAGTTTGTAGAATTCGAGTTATATTTATATTGAGTTTGTATTCTTGTGTACCAGTGTAGATTTATTCACTACTAGAGATTTAAAGCACGTTTGTACGTCGCTCTGGATAAGGGCGTCTGCTAAATGCCGCAAATGTAAATGTAAATGTACCTGCCATTGGGCACGCGCTCCTGTCTGTCAAGCCAAACTTGGTGCAATTGGATGCTTCTGCAGAGGTCAGGTACGGATGCCCTTCCCATAGGTGGATCTCGAACATGAGATGGTGAAGAGAACCGCACTACTTACATAAATATTGTAATAACGAGTCACAAACACATTCACTGCTGCTAATCCCGGTTTATTAGGAAAGATAAGGGTCCAGTGAACAACATGCCGTAAAGCATTTCTGCTCCAAACAAACAATAATGTTGTAATTTTGATGTTTATTTCTATGTTTACGTCCCAGAACTTCGGCTGGTGTTTGTGTTTATATATTTCCGAAAAACTTTCACATAAAAAACGACATCTTGGTGACAAAAAACAAATATGGCTGGTAAAATATACTGGTACAAAATGGTTGAGACAACAAAAAAGTAAAAAAAAATTATAATAAAAAAAGTAAAAGAGTATAAATCTTGGGTGGAGTCTCCCCTCTGTCTGCAGGTGTCGCCATGTTTTTTTAGTAGCCGCCTTTCATTTTAAACCTTTTATTTACAGCCAATAACATTATGGAAACAAAATGACTGATGGACAATGTAGCTAATAAGTGCAGGATTCTAACGATATATGGGAGGATTTTATTCCGGCTTGGTTTTATTACTTTTTACAAACTATTACTGGCTGAAGCAGCAAAGAAACTGTGTGTGTGTGT
>MU545493.1:0-22012 GCA_024362625.1 Silurus asotus
TATTTGATTTGGCACATGTTTTACGCTGGATGCCCTTCCCAACGCAACCCTCCCCATTTACCAGGGCTTGGGACCGGCACTAAGAATGCACTGGCTTGTGCCTCCCTAATGGCTGGGTTAGTGAATGTATATTAATAATATTGTTAAATAATGATCAAACGTGTTTTGCCCATCAGCTCAAAAACAGAATGCTAAAGTTACTATGAATCTAATAAATGATCCTTCCTCTGGCAAGTGATCCTATATTATCCAGTGTTTAACACTGGAAGGTTGGAGACTTATTCTGGGTGAAAGGAATACTGAACCAACATTCCATAATTTAACGCTATGTAATTTAGTCTGAACTGCAGCTAATTGGAACCAACTTCACTATGAACAAGGCAATAACCCAAAGTATAGGTCTAAGATCTGTAAGTATTATTTGAAAAGCAAACAGTCAGCTGGAGTGTTATTTTAATGGAATAACCTGCCCAGCCACTGCACCTAAATCCTATTGAACTGCTCTGGGATGAATCTGGGATTACAAAGTCAGAAAGAAACATCCAACTAGTGAAGTACAACTTTTACAAATGGAATAATATTTCAGTTAAATGTGTGGTGAAACGAACTGTCCGGATGCCAAAATTCTCACTCATGCTAAGGAAGGATTTTTCAATAAAAAATACATTTCAACATTTATATATTTGTTTAGTCAAAGTAAATCTTCATACAATTAAATCCTTTGTTTGCTGCATGTGCACAATAGAAACATGCATGTGTCGCTCAAAAAACGATGAAACGTTTCTATTTTTTTAGGGCCTTTATATTATAAATTACAGAAACATCGAATAAATCAAAGATCAAACCCAAACAGGAAAGGAATGCCTGGAAAATTGGGGTAATGAAGGGTGGTTGTAAAGGACCTTGTGAGAAACAGATGAGATGGATGCCATCTTTAGCGTTCTCCATGATGGATTTGATTTGCGTACTGAATCCACTGACTTGTAGCCAAAGGGGCCTTAGACTGGCCATGTCATCATACAAGTCTATTGTAGTCACACTGGTACCTGGGTGTGTCTGAAAAACATTGGGTGAAAAAGAGAAGATGCAGAGTTTCATTCAGAACTGAAAAGTGAAAAAACAGAACTGGTGGCAGGTCTGAAATAAGTAGTGGATGCTAAATAAAAAGGAATTTACAGAACTTGGCACACACATCAGAACAGCTGTCTTTCAGGGCCTGGCAAATGAATAAGGCTTGATAGAGCACAACCTTTGACTTGGTTTTTAATAGAATCATCTACTTTTACCAACATGCACCAATTTTGGTGGGAATTTAATCTCGCTTAAAACAAATTTCACTACCAGTTCTGTTATCTGTGACCAACAGGAAGTCAGCCATATTGGATTCCATTCATGCATTCAAATCAGCAGGATTAATCAGATTCAAAGCAAATTTGTTCATTATGATGTCAAATGTGTACAATACTAAACTGTGAAGTTTTTATAACATAATTGTGCTGCCAATAAGTGAATCCTGTGCCTGATAAACAGTAATGGGGTGGGCAACAGAAACATCTCAGCAGAACTAAATACTAAAAAATACATTTAAAAAAATGCAGCATATTATAGTAATGATAGAACATTTGTCAGATGTTTTGGGTATTGATGAAGCTCACAAGTCTGTATAAAACCAGAAAAAAAGCACAAACAGCACTGAAATTGTAAATTCAAACAGTCATCAATCTATTTACTTACCTCACTAATAAACTTGGACAGCTGGATAAACTGTTTTGGCCCATCAAATAATCCATGCACTATAATGACAGGTCGGTACCCATCCACAATCCCAAACACTACACTCCAAAGAACTACACAAAGCATGAAATGTCCACTGTCCCTCGTCATTATACCTCCTTGCAATGTGCTCAAGGTTATTAAAGTGAAATAATTTCGTACAGTATGCACGGGAAAGTAAGAGTGAAAGAGGGGCAGGTGGGACAGGTAGCTTCAGATGCACAAATGAGAAAGGAGATACAGTGACCTTAGTTGTCTTGCAAGCGGCTGGTTTCTCTTCTGTTTTCTCGTAGATTTAAGTTACACACAACTTCCCTTATTGCTGTGAAGATGAGATTATCACTTTGCGGGATTTTTTTTCTTTCTTTAGCTGCATGAGTGTATAAAAAAGTGCAGGTTATTTTTCTTCTGATATCAGGGATTCTCACGGCCTGCTGTGAATTGCGGATGCAGGCGCTCTAACGGAAGACACACACACACACACACACACACACATCCGAAACTACGAGTGCATGTGTGTGTTTATAACCCATCATCAAACTTTTCATATCTCATCTTACCCTATTGCTCTGCTTGAATTATGCATTATATAAATATATATAAGTAATACTCAGAAGATTTCTAATGTTACCATGCAAAACATTATTTAAAGAGCATTCGGCCACCATATCATGCGAGCACATGCATACTTCGTTTGAAAGAGGCAGATGTGGAGGAGGGTGCGTAGTGGCGACCCCTAGTGGAAGAAACAGAAAGAAGAAGAAGATGAAGGAGTTACTGAGCAACTTAAGAACTATGAGGATGGATTTGGACTGTAACTAATATAAGTCTACTACAATGTATATTAAGTCTAGGACAGGGGTCACCAACGCGGTCGCCGCAAACCGTTTCTAAAAATAGCTGTTTCCTACCTTGTTAAATAATTGTTGATAATTATTGTGAGAAATCATTAACATGATCAGTGTCTTCACATAGATCAGGGGTGTCAAACTCAGTGTCACATCTGGCCCGACGTACAATTATATCTGGCCCGCGAGATGATTTTATATAGATCTATTATTATTGTTATTAATGTCCCGGCGATATGAAGCGCTGATAACACAAACTACAGATCCCATAATGCACCGCTTCAGCTGCCATACCGAACTCTAGACTACCTGGGGAGATTCCAGCGTCAATCAAGTCGAGTTTCTGTTGATGTATTTAACCCTATTGTAAAGTTATTGTAAAACAGCGCCTCACAGTGGCGAAGAGAAAATTTGATTCTGAAAACCGATAGAAGGCTGAGTAGATGTTTACTGACACTGGCGTTAAACACGTGTGTCTTATTTGTGAAGCGAATGTGACTGTAATTAAGGTATTGGATATAAGACTGAACTACGAGACAAAACTGCCATACCGAACACTAGACTACCTGGGAAGATTCCAGCGTCAATCAAGTCGAGCTTCTGTTGATGTATTTAACCCTATTGTAAAGTTATTGTGAAACAGCGCCTCACAGTGGCAAAGAGAAAATTTGATTCTGAAAACCGATAGAAGGCTGAGTAGATGTTTACTGACACTGGCGTTAAACACGTGTGTCTTATTTGTGAAGCGAATGTGACTGTAATTAAGGTATTGGATATAAGACTGAACTACGAGACAAAACATCAGGAGAAGCTGAATAACCTGAATGGAAAGCAGAAGATACAGAAAGTAGAAGAGTTAAAGAAGAATCTGACATTTCAGCAAAGCAAAATCACAAAGTGAAGCTGGTGTGAAAACAGAGGAGAAATCAGAGTCACATCAGCCGGTTATTTACTGAGGGAGAGTTTTTGAAGAGCTGCATGATGAAGTCTTGTGTTTGACTGGAGATATTTTTATGGAGAGCAAAATATTTTATGTTATTTAATGTTTAAGATCATTTTTTATAGAATGGCATAAAAGCAAAGAAATCTGATTGTTTTGATTTGTTGTTATTTTAACGTTTACTTAAAAGCACAATTTTTATTAATTTTTTCGCAGCATGTTCATATTTCTAACTTGTATAATTTTGACAGGAGATATTTTTATGGAGAGCAAAATATTTTAAGTTATTAAAAGTTTAAGTTTATTTATTGTAGAATAATATCCCTGTCTTTTTTTGTTCATATTTATGTTTAAAAAACATTGTTTTAGTGTGTTCAATAAATGTTTATCCTGTTCGACCTGTGACCTAAAGTGTGTTTTGAGTTTTGGCCTCCTGTGCAATTGAGTTTGACCCCCTGATCTAGATGAATATTATTAAATAATAACAATAACATATAATTAAAGGTAAATTGAGCAAATTTGTTATTTTAGAATTGTGTTTCAAACTGGTAGCCCTTCACATTAGTCGTTACCCAAGAAGCAGCTCTTGCTGTCAAAAAGGTTGGTGACCCCTGGTCTGAGACCACAAGTTGCATAAACAGTTCTGCATTTAAGCACTAAACCACACTAAACAGCACACCTCAACAATGATAACACTATAATAAATAGACATTTTGTGCCACCCAGTTGAGGATGGGTTTTGATTCTGTTTCATCTCAAAGTTTCTTCCTCAAAAAACCTCAGTGAGTTTTTCATTGACACTGTCACCACTGGCTTTCTAATAAAAGAGAAAATGATAAGGGTTAAAATTACAGGCACTTACATGAAATCAAATTTAAACTGCATTCAATACAATTACATAAAATCAGAATCAGGTTTATTGGCAAGTGTGTTGACACACACAAGGAATTGTTCCAGTTGTTGGTGAATCTACAGGCAAAAGTACAGACAAAAATAACACTATGCATTTGGCTTATAGACAAAGACTATACAAGACTATACAGATTAAATAAGACCACAATATATGAGTATATGATAGATCAGTAATGCACATAAAGTGTCAGAGTGCTAGTAGTGCAAATAGCAGTAGTGTGCATCACATAGGATAAATAAGCTACTTTAGGACCTTTGTCAAGTCAAGTCAAGTCAATTCAAGTCAGGTTTATTTTTATAGCGCTTTTCACAACAGACATTGTCTCAAAGCAGCTTTACACAAATCAACAGTTAAGATGAATGGTGTGAATTTGTCCCTGATGAGCAGCCGTGGCAACTGTAGCAAGGAAAAACTCCCTTAGATGTTATGAGGAAGAAACCGTGAGAGGAACCAGACTCAAAAGGGGAACCCATCCTCATTTGGGTGACATCAAGAGTGTGATCATAAATCTTTCAACAATACAGAACATTGGAGAGTGAAAACTAACATGAGCACTGGAGTATAAGATTATAAGTGATGTTCTTTCTGCAGTCTTAAACAGTCTTTATGGTTAGTAGCTTCTAGTTTTATGAACTCAGCATTTGTGATCATCACAGATCCAGCATCAGCTTCTCAATGCCAGAGCCTTTAAACACTCCAGGAGGTCCAATGTCAAAACTCCACACATGTAGTGGGATCCAGTTGGCACTGGTACGTCTCAAGATGGTTCGTGATGTTTGCGAGTTCGGCGTCTACTTCTTCAAAGGTCCGTAATCATCACGAGGTAGGAGGTGACTGGAGCTGGAGGAACCTCATGGTGTCTCCGGATAGGGAGAGAAAGAGAAGCAGTGGAGAGAAATTAGCGTAGCTGCTGTTCATGATATTAACAGCACAAGTTGATAATGTGCATGTGATCAGATGTTCTGGAGCACAAGGTTATGATGTGAGACGTGTAATGTGTAGGCTTTGCTAAAAAGATATGTTTTTAATCTGCACTTAAACTGGGTGAGTGTGTCTGAGCCCCGAATACTGTCAGGAAGACTATTCCAGAGTTTAGGAGCTAAATGTGGAAATGCTCTACCGCCTTTAGTGGACTTTGTTAATCTAGGAACTACTAGAAGTCCAAAGTTTTGAGATCTCAGGGAGCGTGGCGGATTGTAGCGTGTTAAAAGACTAGATAGGTACGTAGGAGCCGAACCATTTAGTGCTTTATAAGTAAGAAGTAATAGTTTGTAGTCTATTCTAAACTTAACAGGAAGCCAGTGCAGGGATGATAAGATCGGGGTTATGTGATCATATTTTCTTGATCTAGTAAGAACTCTGGCTGCTGCATTCTGAACTAACTGAAGCTTGTTTAATAATGACTCAGGACATCCACCTAGTAATGCATTACAGTAGTCTATTCTGGAGGTCATGAACGCATGGACGAGCTTCTCTGCATCAAATATAGATAATATTTTTCTTAACTTAGAAATATTTCTAAGGTGAAAGAAGGCTGTTTTTGTAACTTGGTTGATATGATATTTGAAAGACAAGTTGCTGTCTAAAATAACTCCCAGGTATTTTACCGTTGAACTAGTGGTTACAGAACATCCGTCTAAATGCAGGTTGAGATGCTGGAGTTTCTGTATACTCGTTTTTGGGCCGATGAGCAAAATCTTCGTCTTAACAGAATTTAGTAGTAGAAAGTTATGGGTAATCCAATATCTTATTTCCTTAACACACTTAGTTATGCGAGCTAATTGAGCTATATCGCCTGGTTTAGATGAGTGATATAGCTGAGTATCATCAGCATAACAATGGAAGCTAATTCCATGCCTTCTAATAATATTTCCTAACGGAAGCATGTATATTGTGAAGAGCAGAGGTCCTAGAACTGAACCTTGCGGCACGCCATAATTTACTTGCATTAGCCTGGATAGCTCTCCATTTAAATCTACGAAATGGTAACGATCGGACAGGTAGGATTTAAACCAACTTAATGCGAGATGGAGCCTTGGTCTGAGGCTAAAAACAGGTCATTAGTGATTTTAACTAGGGCAGTTTCTGTGCTATGATGGGGCCTAAAACCTGACTGAAACTCTTCAAAGATATTGGTGTCTTCCAGGTAGGAACATAACAGCGAATGATCTCACACAACAGTCTTCCTTCATCAGTTTCCAACATCTTATTCTTTTTTTAATCCTCACTCTCCTCCTCATCTTCTTCACCTCCAAAGCCATTCTACCACATCCTACCACCAGACAAAGCTGTGTCGTTACACTGTGTGCATCCTTCTTTTATACTTCACCCTATGCTCCTACTTATTCTTAAAATCTTTACAGTATTTGTAAGAACGGATTCCTATTCAGTTGTATTTCCACGCTTTACCACTAGAGGGAGACATACAGTTTACCAAGGATGAGAAGTTGCCTATGACGTCACAGTGCCCCGTTCTGCATTAGGAGTACAAAAGGCCAGAACACCGAGCAGCACCTATTCAGCAGTGTGCAGTCTGCATCGCTCAACCAATCAGCAGCTACCAATTAACAGCAAGAATTCACACACAATCAATCACTTCCTTTGCCAATCGATTCGGTATGGAATTTAAACAAAGAACGTTGTGTATAAATCGTGTATAAATCGCTTATCGTGTATAAATGTTAAAACAACCAATTATATGTGTTTAACAGCTAGCTTTTGGCTAAAATCAAAATGAACTTTCAACAACAGTAGGGATTACATAGATTTTTCCCCTTGTATTCGGTGTGTGTGTGTGTTTTGACCGTGAATAAATGATTTAGCCTTTTTTTATTCTAGTCGTCTACAACAGTTTTGAATAGGTTTTAATTAGGAGTGGGTGAGAAATCGAAATATTGCGATACTTATTAATCTTTTTTTTTTTTACGTTGTATCATATATCACGCGATATTTACATTCCTTGAGGTTTTGCTGAAAAATCAGTAGATCAGAAAAAAATATTTAATATATAGTTTATCTAACAATTATACATGTACAGTACCAGTCAAAGTTTGGACACACCTTCTCCTTCAGTGTTTCTTCTTACTTTTTATTCTTTTCAAAATTGTACATTAATATTGTAGACATCAAAACTATAATTAGATCATGTATGGAATTATGTAGCAAACAGAGTTTGTCCAAACTAGCTAAATTTATCCTTTATAACAGCTTGGCACACTCATGACATTCTCTTTTTAGATTCATGAGGTTACCTGTGATTTGTAGTGGACAGGTGTGAAAGTTTTCTTGTGACAGAGACAGTAGACCTATTAGTGTTACTCCATCTTCTGTACAAAGCCATAGTATGGCAAGAAACTCTCAGTAAAGAGAAAAGTCAGTCCATTATTATAAGAAATTGAGGTCGATCCGAAAAATGTCTCGAACTTGATATGTATTTCAAAGTGCAGTGCCAAGACAATCAAACACTATGATAAAACAGACTCTAATGAGGACTGTCCCAGGAAAGGAAGACCTAGAGCTACCTCTGCTGCAGAGGGTAAGTTTATTAAAGTTACCAGCCTCAGAAACCACTGATTTACTTAAATGCTTCACAAAGTTTAAATGGCTGATTTATTTTAACGACCACTGTTCAGAGAAGACTGCATGAGCCTTTATAGTCGAATTGTGCAGAAGAAACATTAGTTTGGAAAAACAACATGCAGAAGAGACTTGCTTGGGCCAAGAAACGCAAGGAATTGACATTGGATCAATGAAAAACTGTTCTTTGGTGTGCGTGCCCTTTGTGTCTAATGGTGTGGGGGTGCTTTGTTTAACATACGATGTTGAAAACAATAAAAATTAAAAAATAAAACATTGAATAAGAAGGTGTGTCAAACAGGTAGTGTAAATGTAAGCCTTTAAGAAGGAAAGGGTAGAAAGTCTGTTACACTTGTTACAGTGATAAATAAAAACCTGCTGTACTTAGAAACAATATTATGGACATAAATCTTAGCTTCTATTTATGCATAATAACTCGTATCTTTTGCTTGCATACAGAAATGACCGGCATTAAAACCGTGTTTATTGTTTATTTTGCAGTATTCAACATGGCCAATCTGGAGCAGTGGGTGAGGGACAGGCTCCATGAAGTCCTGGGCCTAAGTGACAAATATGTGGCTCAGTTTATGATCCACCTGGCGCAGAAATCCTTTGCCCCAGAGGACTTTGTGGCACGTCTACAACAGACTGGCACCATTGACATTGACCAGAGAGTAACTGCATTTGCTCAAGAGTTATACAACAAGGTACAAGCTGTGACAATCCGAGAAGCTTTTTTACCATTGATGAGCCCTGATTTTGATTACTCTGCTTCTGTTCTCCTGTTCAGGTTCCAAAGAAACAGGTTGTCGAAAAGCCATCACGAGCCATCGAGCGCCAGGTGATTGAGATGGAGCGAAAGAACAGGACCTACACTTTGTTAGAGGATAGTGACGGTGATGCAGAGGTGTCTCAAGAAGGAGGAGGGAAGAAGAAGAAGAAGAGCAAAGAAAAGGACAGAGGAAAGAAGAGGAAGCATCTCCGGCAAAAAAGAGACAAAAGCCCCTTGTCGAGTGATGACGATGGAAAAAATAGGTGGGTTCTTGTATAGTTTGGTTTTAATAATGGAGAAAGTATTTCTTGATGGGAATGTAGTAGAGATGAACATAAAAAAACATTTAAATCTATATAATTTTATAATATTCTATAATTAATTTTCTGTCGACTTAGACAATAACAGTAGGGTTTGGATGAAATACATGCAGCTATGTCACATTCCTTTAAGGTTTATATTCGGAGAACATGTTAATTTATTATATACATGTAGGGAATGCTAAACCAACATGGCTACCATCAGTGTTGGGGGTAACGCGTTACAAGTAAGAGACTTTAGTTTGTTTACATAGAGTTGGACACTGTAAACCAGGTGCTATACCGGGTCCACTGTTTATGTTGGTATTTCACACCGAATAACTGCAAAATATGCATGTGCTCGACTTTTCCTTGCGTAGTTAAGAGTTCGTATAAATCAACTGTCTTCACATTTAATCACAATCAATGACTGACAGCCGTCAGTTTAACAGAAAGCAGAATGTGAAATGGAAAAAATTACCTAAATATGCATTTAGCATCAATGAGCTGAAATATAATGCATACTCTCAGGAGTTTTCTAAGCTTTGTTTAGCTTGATATTCTTTTTTTTATTTACACTTCTTACTTTGCTTTCCAGAAAATCATCTTTACATGAGGCAAAGAAATCACGAAAAGATGATGATGAGGAAGAAGAGTGGGAGAAGGAGGAGAAGGAAAGATTACAGGACTTGGAGGAGAGAGACGCTTTTGCAGAACGAGTGAAGCAGAGGGACAAAGAGAAGACGAGGCATATACTGGAACGAAATGACAAAAAGGTAAACTTGCAAAAAAATCCATTTAAAGCTTATTAAAATAAAATTGGGAATGATGAATTAAACCAAAAAAATCTTCAACTGTTTCATGATTAGGCATATGAGGAGGCACAGAAGAGACTGAAGATGGCTCAAGAAGATCAGAGGAGTATGGTGAGATGTACATTTACACTGTCCTGCATGCACACCTTTTTTAATATTTTCTAGTTTTATTTGTTGGCATGACAGTTTTTACAAACGCGATTTCAAAAAAGTTGGGACACTGTACAAATTGTGAATAAAAAAGGAATGCAATAATTTACAAATCTCATAAACTTATATTTTATTCACAATAGAATATAGATAACATATCAAATGTTGAAAGTGAGACATTTTAAAATATCATGCCAAATATTGGCTTATGGTGGATTTCATGAGAGCTACACATTACAAAAAAATTGGTACAGGTAGCAATAAGAGGCCGGAAAAGTTAAATGTACATATAACGAACAACTGGAGGACCAATTTGCAACTTATTAGGTCGATTGGCAACATGAATGGGTATAAAAAGAGCCTCTTAGAGTGGCACTGTCTCTCAGAAGTAAAGATGGGCAGAGGATCACCAATCCCCCCAATGCTGCGGTGAAAAATATTGGATCAATATCAGAAAGCAGTTTCTCAAAGAAAAAATGCAAAGAGTTTGAAGTTATCATCATCTACAGTGCCTAATAACATCCAAAGATTTAGAGAATCTGAAACAATCTCTGCATAGGGGGCAAGGCCGTAAAACCATACTGGATGCCCGTGATCTTCGGGCCCTTAGACGGCTAAAACTTTATAGGTAAAAAAAAAAAAGGCCATATTCAAACATGATCCAGAAGCGCAGGCATTTTCTCTGGGTCAAGGCTCTTTTAAAACTGTTCTGTGGTCAGACGAATCAAACTTTGAAGTTCTTTTTGAAAAACTGGGACGCCATGTCATCCGGACTAAAGAGGACAAGGAGAATCCATGTTGTTATCAGCACTCAGTTCAGAAGCCTGCATCTCTGATGGTATGGGGTTGCATGAGTGCATGTGGCATATGCAGCTTACACATCTGGAAAGGCACCATCAATGCTGAAAGGTATATTTAAGTTCTAGAACAACTTATGCTCCCATCCAGACGTCGTCTCTTTCAGGGAAGACCATGCATTTTCCAATCTCAGACAATCTCAGATCACATACTGCATCAATTACAACATCATGGCTACGTAGAAGAAGGATCCGGGTACTGAAATGGCCATTCTGCAGTCCAGATCTTTTACCCATAGAAAACATTTGGCGCATCATACAGAAGAAGATCCGACAAAGAAGACCTGAAACAGTTGAGCAACTAAAAGCCTGTTTTAGACAAGAATGGGACAACATTCCTATTCCTAAACTTGAGCAACATGTCTCCTCAGTCCCCAGACGTTTGCAGACTGTTATAAAAAGAAGAGGGGATGCCACACAGTGGTAAACATGGCCTTGTCCCAACTTAACTGAGATGTGTTGATGCCATGAAATTTAAAAATAAATTTATTTTTCCCTTAAAATGATACATTTTCTCAGTTTAAACATTTGATATGTCATCTATATTGTATTCTGAATAAAATATTGACATTTGAAACTTCCGCATCATTGCTTTCTGTTTTTATTCACAATTTGTACAGTGTCCTGACTTTTTTGGAATTGGGTTTGTAGTTGAATGTCTCTGTTTAGATAATAATAAAAAAGGTATTATATAATAAACATGCTTTTACCTTCTTTTTCAGCTGCCTGAGCTGCGGAAACAGTCACGGCGTGACTACCTGACCAAACGTGAGCAGGAGAAGCTAGAGGACCTGGAGGCCGAGATTAAAGACGAGGAGTATCTTTTCTCCGGTGATGTTCTTACTGAGAAAGAGAGGAAAGACCTGGAATACAAGAAACAGATCAGAGACCTGGCCCGAGACTACAAGAAAGCCGGCGCAAAGGAGAAAGAAGAGAGGAAAAACCGCTACTACATGCCCGAGGAGATCCGTAATAAAGTAATGCTGAGCAAATTTGTACACAGAAAGCCGTATTAGCTCTTAGTTACATGTGAAGTAGATGCTTTTATGTGCCACTTTTTAAATGCCAGGTGAAGAAATACAAAAAATACAAGAAAATGTCTTTATATAATCTTAATATTTCTGTATTTGGAATCTCTCATGATCATCCACAGAATATTCCTCAAAAAGACATGGAGTTGGAGTTTGATGAGGGCCCCAATAAGGGAGGAGGTGAGCAAGGACGATGGGAAGAGGCACGGGTCGCCACAGCCACACTGCAGTTCGGGGCCAAAGAAGAGAGAGAGAGGCGTATAAAGGAGGAGAAGGAGAAGTATCAGCTTGTGCTCGAAGAGGATGAGATGATTAACTTTGTGAGCACTGCTATCACCATGAAAGGAACCCACACCGAAAAGGTCGGTGCATAAATCCATTCAGCTCTTAACTGTGGAAAGAAATGTCTAATAGTAATAGAGTTAAAAATCTCTAGGAAAGTAATCACACTCTTGATATCACCCAAATGAGGATGGGTTCCCCTTTTAAGTCTGGTTCCTTTCAAGGTTTCTTCCTCATAACATCTAAGGGAGTGTTTCCTTGCCACAGTCTCCATGGCTGCTCATCAGGAATAAATGCCCCCCCATTCACCTTAACTGTTGATTTTTGTAAAGCTGCTTTAAGACAATCTGTTGTGAAAAGCGCTATAGAAATAAACTTGACTTGACTTGGAAGTGAAGAGTAGGTTCAGCTATTCTTCAAGAATAGCTTTTTAATGTTCAATCATTCTTCAATCTTTTTTTTCCCCCATTCACACTGGTTTATTCATCCATAGATTTTTTTTTGTTGAATACTTGAATACTGTACAATGAAAATCACCAGGTTTAATTTTTCAGTATTTGTATTTTTATATAATTATAAATATGCAAATTTTTTTTTCTTTTATATTGTTGAATCGAAATGCAAAGAACACTTTCTTCCTATTTTCAGGCTCATCTATTACCCTTCCAATTTCATTTCATTCAAAGTAAAAATTCTTTGTATTTAGTTTAAAGATTATTTAATTTGTAACTTTACTAATGACTGACACCAGAGTTTTCTCCCATCCGTAAAAGCCTCTTTACAAAAATGGATTCTATTCTATTTGCTGTAAAGTGTGGCACGTTCCTTGTGGAATTCAGTATAACCTCTATATTTTGGACAAGAACTGAGTATCCTGGGGTTCTCCTTAGTCTTATTATTGACTTGGTGTTTTTAATTTGTCTTCTCTCTCTCTCTCTCTGTCTGATTGCTAAAAGGATAAGGAACCAGAGCTCTCTCAGGCTAAACAACAAAAGCAGTCGATCCAGGAAGTAAGACGCAGCTTGCCTATATTTCCATACAGAGAAGACCTTCTCGCTGCCATCAGAGACCACCAGATCCTGGTTATTGAGGGTGAGACAGGCTCGGGAAAGACAACTCAGATTCCTCAGTACCTATTGGAGGATGTAAGTATTTACTATAAAAGGCTAATTTTATTTAGTTACTGTTTAATCCAAAAGTTTGATCACTTGCTTTTTATATTCCCAATGTTTCACTTTGTGTTTTGGTCATTTTGTGTCTTTAAGGGTTATACCAAAGGAGGGATGAAGGTGGGGTGCACCCAGCCTCGCAGAGTGGCAGCTATGTCTGTAGCCGCTAGAGTGGCTCAGGAACTGGCAGTGAAGTTGGGAAATGAGGTGAGAATGTTTGAAATAAATATGCAATACACATGTGGTTTGAGATTTTTCTTCCTCTTCCTGTATTTTTTTCTTCCAGTGGCTTTCTATGTTTCTGAAAATAATCTGCATGGAAAAACTAATGACACTGGAATATTACTGATACTTTAAGTGTAATGTGTTTAGCATTGTGTTCTATGCTATTCCATCATGTGCTATTTCTTTCCTCAGGTGGGTTACAGTATCAGGTTTGAGGACTGCACGTCAAAACGCACCGTGCTCAAGTACATGACTGACGGCATGTTGCTGAGAGAGTTCCTCACCGAGCCTGAATTGGCTAGTTATAGGTAAAATGAGACATTTTTCCAGAATTTATCTGTGTATTTATGTTTTTTTATTCATTGTGCATTTTAAAATTCGTAATTATTTATATATTTCATAGAATTTATTTTACATATCAATAGCATGACTTATCCAGAGCTGAGGCCTTGCTCAAGGGTCCAGCAGTGTGGCAGCTTGGTGGTGCTGGGAATTTATTTTGTGACCTTCCAATCCAAAATCCAATGCCTTAACCACTTAGCTGCCACCGGCCCCTTTAATGTAATGTTTTATGTATTAAGAAAATGTTTACTAGGGTGAGACAAAACCAGTAGTTTTCCAGTTGGCTTGTATTTGTTTTACATTAATTTCCTTTATAATTACTGCAGATTTCTAAATATAGTAGTTAAATAGTGTCAGACTATCATAGCATAACCTTTTTAAATATAACAGATTTAGTGTTTTATTTCATCGCCTAGTTTTATTCATAATCTCCCTCTGGTAAAGTTTATTTGTTGTTATTGTGTTTTAAACTAATTTGCTTAAAACTGTAAAAAAAATGTCCCATGTTAGAATTTGTGTGGACACAATTCCACATTATTAACCGTACATTGATTAATCTGATCATTTTGAGTCAATCTGGTTTATTTCTTCTCTTCAGTGTGATCATCATTGATGAGGCTCATGAGAGAACTTTACACACAGACATCCTGTTTGGGCTGATCAAAGACATTGCACGCTTTCGGCCTGACCTGAAGGTCTTGGTGTCCAGTGCTACTCTGGACACTGAGCGTTTCTCCTGTTTTTTCGACAATGCCCCTGTGTTCAGGATCCCGGGTCGCAGGTTTCCTGTCGACATCTATTACACAAAGGTATGATCTACATGATCGGCACAGTCAACTCGTGTCCATGCTACTCGCTCTATTACTAGTCTGTTTGCATGACTTACAGTTAAATTGTGTGTTTACCAATCAATATTTGTGTCTTGTCTAGGCCCCTGAAGCTGATTATCTGGAAGCATGTGTGGTATCGGTACTGCAGATTCACGTGACTCAGGCTCCTGGAGACATCCTTGTGTTCCTCACAGGACAGGTCAGTCTTTGTTAGGATGAAACGTTACACTGCAGACCTTCTGAAGTGTGTTGTGCTTCACTATTTGTTTATCCCTTCATTTGTGTATTGTAGGAAGAGATTGAGGCATGCTGTGAGCTTCTGCAGGAGAGATGTAGGAGGCTTGGCTCAAAAATCTCTGAGCTTATTGTCCTACCGATTTATGCCAACCTGCCCTCAGACATGCAAGCTAAAATCTTTAACCCCACACCACCTGGAGCTCGGAAGGTACTTCAACACGTTTCCCCCACTGTTTAGTTGATCATATGACTGTTAATAACTAAATGTAGGAATTAACTGACCAAGTAAGTTCCAATCCTGGGTTACCCAAACCTTTTTCTGCGAGTGCTACATATGTTATGATCTAAGAAATAATCAGGCCATGTTTATAACTAGAGGTCGATCAATAGTGGATTTTACTGATACTGATAGCTGTGTTGGATCGTTTTTGCTGATAACCAATAAATCAACCAATAGTTTTTAAAATGGATACTGGATAAAAAATACCCAAACATAACAATAATTAATTTAAAAATAATTTTAAAAATAATACTAAACTTGATAAAAAAAAAGTACTGAATCAAGAAATAAATTACTAAAGAAAAAAAAAATTATATATTCAAGAAATATAAATTATAAATAAAAAAAAACATAAAATGTAACACTGTGCTCTCCGTGCAGCACGCCATCTCACGTGTAAAAACACATAGGAGCACTTCTACATACCCGTAAGTACTGTATTAACCTTTTAGCCTATTAGCCACATATGCAGATTTGAGAATACTGTTACAGATTACACAGATACAGATTGGGGGGTAAAAACTGCTTCCTGGTCTTTTGGTAAATTGCCTGGTGTTACTGTTCTTGACTGGCAGGAGTGGGCCTCCGTGTGATAGATTCAACAAAGTAAAATACCGCTATATTATCAAATGTAAAATATTTTATTTCTGATCAATTTCTCAGGTTGTAGTAGCCACAAACATAGCAGAAACCTCCCTCACCATTGACGGCATCATCTACGTGATCGACCCAGGCTTCTGCAAACAGAAGAGCTACAATGCCAGAACAGGGATGGAGTCTCTGATTGTTACGCCATGCTCAAGGGTAATGGATGTACTTCATTTTTTTTTTCCTTTGTTTAACATAATGCGGCTGTGCCACAGAGGGACTCACATTTTTAAAAATAAATAGTGCCAATGAAGTGTTCATTTTAGTTCCCTATGTTTAACACCTGTTACTCTATTCACATGTTTTTAGCCAAGGATAAATAAGAGGCTTACAGATGCAACTTAAACATAGCAAAAATTGCACATGTAAATCCTCACATTCTGACCTCAATCCACACCTTGCTTTGCTTTTTGACACTCCGACACACACTGACATTTCAACTAGGATTAACAGTGGTTCTGGTTCTTGTTCTTTTTTCTACTATAAGTGTAACAATAGCTCAGTAATTCTTCGCTAATGTATTTAAACATGCTATATCTAACTCATTGCATTGATTGTGCAAAGAGGATAACAAAAACATAATAACTCAATGTTTTTTTTTATATTGAAATATTATTTGCAATCTCATTAGACTGGCATCATTTTATGAATTTTATTTTAACAAGATTGTTTAACAAGATTTTTGTAGGTGAAAGGATGCCTAAGGAATGGAGAAGTGTGCTGGTAGCGATTCTTAAGAATAAGGGAAATGTGCAGACCTGCAGTAACTACAGGGGAATGAAGCTGATCAGTCACACAATCAAGTTATGGGAAAAAGTGGTGGAAGATGCATTATTTGCTTTGAGAATGTGAAAGAAGTATAGAAAAGGTCAGAAAGAATTGCATTGTGTGTTTGTGGATTTAGAGAAAGTGTACAACAGGATGAAGAGAGTTGTGGTATTGTATGAGGAAGTCAGGTGTGTCAAAGAAGTATGTGAGGGTGGTGCAGGACATGTATGAGGACAGTGTGACAGCTGTGAAGTGTGCAGTAAGAACGACAGACTGGTTCAAGGTGGAGGTTGGACTGCATCAAGGTTAGGCTCTGAGCCCTATCCTGTTTGCAGTGGTGATAGACAGGTTGATGGACGAGGTCAGACAGGAGTCTCCAAGAACTATGATGTTTGCGAATGATATTGTGATTTGTGGTGAGAGTAGTGAGCAGGTTGAGAAGAGACTAGAGAGGTGGAGGTACGTGCTGGAGAGAAGGGGAATGAAAGTGAGCAGGAGTAAGATAGAGTACATGTGTGTGAATGAGAGGGAGGGCAGTGGAGTGGTGCGGTTGCAGAGAGAAGTGGTGGAGAAGCTGGAGGAGTTCAGGTACCTGGGGTAAACAGTGCAAAGTAAGAGTGTGTTAGAGAAGTGAAGTAAAGAGTGCAGGCAGGGTGGAGTGTGTGGAGCAGGGTGATAGCAGGAGTGATTTGTCATAGAAGGGTATTTGCAAGAGTAAAAGGTAAAGTTTATATGACTGTGATGAGACATGCGATGTTGTATGACTTAGAGACAGTGACATTTAGTGAAAGACAGGAGGTGGAGCTGGAGATAGCAGAGCTGAAGATGCTCAGGTTTTTGTTGGGGGTGACGAAGATGGACAGGATTAGAAATTAGTTTATTAGAAGGACAGCGCATGCTAGACATAGATACTTGACTGCAGGCCGAGCAGGTCGGGTAGCTGCAGGCAAATGTTTTGGGCTCTACACAGCCTGGGCCTATAAAGTTGATCAGTCACACAATGAAGTTATGGAAAAAAGTGGTGGAAGAGCACCACAGATGCATTATTTGCATTGAGAATGTTAGAGAAGTATAGAAAAGGTCAGAAAGAGTTGCATTGTGTGTTTGTGGATTTAGAGAAAGCGTACGACAGGATGGAGAGAGTTGTGGTATTGTATGAGGAAGTCAGGTGTGTCAAAGAAGTATGTGAGGGTGGTGCAGGACATGTATGAAGACAGTGTGACAGCTGTGAAGTGTGCAGTAAGAACAACAGACTGGCTCAAGGTGGAGGTTGGACTGCATCAAGGTTAGGCTCTGAGCCCTTTCCTGTTTGCAGTGGTGATGGACGAGGTCAGACAGGAGTCTCCAAGAACTATGATGTTTGCAAATTATATTGTGATTTGTGGTGAGAGTAGTGAGCAGGTTGAGAAGAGCCTAGAGAGGTGGAGGTACATTCTGGAGAGACAGAGTACATGTGTGTGAATAAAAGGGAGGGCAGTGGAGTGGTGTGGTTGCAGAGAGAAGAGGTGGAGAAGGTGGAGGAGTTCAGGTACCTGGGGTCAACAGTGCAAAGTAATGGAGAGTGTGTTAGAGAAGTGGAGAAAAGAGTGCAGGCAGGGTGGAGTGGGTGGAGAAGAGTGATAGCAGGAGTGATATGTCATGTAAGGGAATCTGCAAGAGTGAAAGGGAAAGTTTATACGACGGTGATGAGACTTGCGATGTTGTATGGCTTAGAGAGAGTGACATTTAGTAAAAGACAGGAGGTGGAGCTGGAGGTAGCAGAGCTGAACATGCTCAGGTTTTCGTTGGGAGTGACGAGGATGGACAGGTTAGAAATGAGTTTATTAGAAGGACAGCGCATGTTGGACATAAGATATTTTTCCTAATACGGCTATTTGTTATGTTTTTTTTGTTTTGTTTTTTTTAATACACATTTTATGCTGAATAGTGTTAAACAAATAAAAAAACCTTTTTTTCTTTTTTTTTTGCAGGCCTCAGCCAATCAGCGGGCAGGCCGAGCAGGTCGGGTAGCTGCAGGCAAATGTTTTAGGCTCTACACAGCCTGGGCCTATAAACACGAGATGAAGGAAACCACAGATCCTGAAATCCAGAGGACCAACCTGGGCAATGTGGTCCTGCTCCTGAAGAGTCTGGGTAAGACCCTAAATGCATTGCTTGGCTACATGATAAATATTTAAATAAGTCGAATTGTACTACATGGAGTAGTGATTTATTTATTTTACATATATATATATACACTGGAACCTCGACATACGAGTGCCCTAACATACTAGTTTTTTGAGATACGAGCGGTCACTCTGTCAATTTTTTGCTTTGATACGCGAGTAAAAACTTGATATACAAGCTCAAAACGCCGCTGCTAGATCCCGAATCGAAGCCAGAAAGCGAAGATTGTGACCAAAATTAAGATAAGCAAAGAAGAAGAGTACAAAATTTTAAGTTTAGGGATATGTAGTGTGCAGGAGTGATAGTAAAAAAACTAGTTTTCCCTCCGCCTCTGCTTATCGCCTCTACCACCCAATCCAACATCCACCACCCACCCCTCCACACAGTCACACACACACACACACACACACAGTGTGTATGCATGTACAGTATCATCATTGTGTAGTCCTCCAAACTGATGTGAATTTTTTGCAAAAACTTTTTGTCAATAATTCTGTGAAACATGTTTGAATGTCTGACAGGCATAAACGACCTGGTCCATTTTGACTTCATGGATCCTCCTCCACACGAAACTCTGGTGCTGGCTCTTGAGCAGCTCTACGCCCTGGGTGCACTGAACCACCTCGGAGAACTCACTAAGGTACATGAGCATTTATGCGTCTCTTTTGTGTACAGACATGAATTGGAGTCATTGCTATTCTATAGCAGCAGCTTGAGCAGTAGTGCTGAAACTAATTCTATACAAATCTTTGCTTTATATTATACATTTAAAAGATTTAATTATTATAAAATAACCATATTGTATCTAACCAATAATTTACCTGGTATTTCACTGGGGGTTCATATAAAGCTAATAATGAACAGATACTATACTATACATATGACCCGGTGACTTAATACTTTTGGCAATATAGTGTATATACACTTTTTTTAGTGTAAATACCCTTCTTTTATTTGTAACTTGTACATTTGAACACTTTGCCTTGTTATATACTGTTATATTTTAGGGCTGTAGCTATCGATTATTTTAGTAATTGAGTATTCTGCTGATCATTCCAACGATTATTCGAGATAAGAAGTAACTTTTCTTTATTAAAGAGCAATACTCAATATACAAGAGAAGATAAGACGGTCTCTTAAACAAGAAATTAATTTCCTTTGTAGATTAATGTACTTTGTTGTTGCTAAAATTGCATACAAAAATAACTGTGAAAACAAAACCCATTTAGTGCATTTAATTGCCATATTACATCAAAATCTAAATACAAATATATAAATAAAATGATATAAATACATTTAAGAATACTCTTTAAAAAAAAAAAAAAAAGAAAAAGAAAAAAGTATGGGGTTTTCTTTTTGTCTTAGTTTAAAATGATCCCAAACTTCGGACAATTTGTCGTTTTCTTTGCACTGAATCTTATGGAAGCCCGTTTCCGCCACATAAAAAAAAGAGTCTAACTCTTCCCTTTTTTTTCTTGCAATTCCGCCTTTTTTCTTCTTGTAATTCTGACTTTTGTGTTTTAGTTGGGGAGGAGGATGGCTGAGCTTCCTACTGACCCCATGCTGAGTAAAATGATCTTGGCGTCGGAACAGTAAGTCGCCATGCTGATATTTCCAGTCACATATATAATTTTCCAGCTTTAGGATTCAACCCTGTTATTATTTCATGTGACCATTTCTTTGTTTCCCTGCAGGTATAAGTGCTCAGAGGAGGTGTTGACCATCGCTGCCATGCTGTCAGTCAACAACTCCATCTTCTACAGGCCCACAAACAAAGTGGTGCATGCCGACAATGCACGGATGAACTTTGTGGTGCCAGGAGGAGACCATCTAATGCTCCTTAATGTTTATTCTCAGGTAACATCATTGTCAGGAAGGATTTTACTTCCCTATACCTGCCATAGCGATCAATGGACATGGAACTGGTTTAACTTGTTTAACATGCATCATGTTTGATATTTATAAAACAAAATATTGATTACACCATAATGATTTATTTTATAGGCTACAAATCAGTAACAACTGATGATCTGCATGTGTGTAGTGTAATATGTTTGCTATTGCGCAGTTAAAATGCATACAAAAGCAAAAAAGGGAAAAAATAAACACTGCATTTCTAGCTACAGTGTAAACAACGATTTCTTTTTTTTTTTCAGATTTTTTATTTATTTTTTGCTCCCACTTTGTCAGCTTAAATTTCCCTAATACTATGATACTTTGTTGAGTGTTATTCCTAACATCTAGGCCAAACAAAGTTCTGACTGGATTCCCACAGCCTGTACCATTGTTTTGACCTACTTGCATAGATAAATCTACACAAAAACATGCAGACTAAAGTAATTTACTGAAACCACAGAGAAGTTATTGAGTTGACTTTAAATGTAATTGGTACATTTAATATTAGGATTATATTGGTGCTTGATATTACAATCACATAAACGTAAAAAGCTGCGTAACAAACACAATAGATCGGGGTTAATTTTGTAATCATCTTTCTTGAACTGTTTTTTTTTTCTCACTCTCTATTCTGTTGCAGTGGGTGGAAAGTGGTTATTCCACACAGTGGTGTTTTGAAAACTTTATCCAATTTCGCTCTATGAGGCGAGCACGAGACATGAGAGAACAGCTAGAGGGGCTGATGGAAAGAATTGAGGTGGAGTTGTTCAGCGCTGGCGGTGACAACATCTGCATTCGCAAGGTAGCTGCCTTCCTCACCACCTTCTTCTTTATCCTATCTCTTACAACACAGCATGACCGAGAGGTTTAACTTGTGATAGCGTGAACTACACAGTTTGTGTTTACTGCTGTCATTACGCAAAGTTATTTTCATTGGTGCAGAACAAATCTTATATTTCCCCCAAAAAAAGAATACTTTATATACTTCATATTTGTACATTTGTTTCTTCATAATGACATTTCATTATTTCATTTAAAAAAAAAAAAAGTATTTTTTGTATTGGGCAAGTTGATTTCAAAGTAAAATCTTAATCATTTCTGATGTCTGATTAATTGTGGGAAGTGGTAGCCAAGTGGTTAAGACCTTAATATATATATATATATATATATATGTGTGTGTTATAAGATTGTTTGT
>MU545493.1:22144-42042 GCA_024362625.1 Silurus asotus
CATGGATGAGCTTCTCTGCATCAGCTATAGATAACATATTCCTTAGCTTAGAAATATTTCTTAGGTGAAAGAAGGCTGTTTTTGTAACTTAATTGATATGATTATTAAAAGACAAGTTGCTGTCTAAAATAACTCCCAAGTCTTTCACCTCTGAACTAGTGGTTACAGAACATCCGTCTAAATGCAGGTTGAGATGCTGGAGCTTCTGCATACTTTTTGGGCCGATGAGCAAAATCTCTTTCTTATCAGAATTGAATAGTAGAAAGTTATGGGTTATCCAATCTCTTATTTCTTTAACACACTCAGTTATCCGAGCTAATTGAGCTGTATCGCCTGGTTTTGATGAGATATATACAGTGCCCTCCACAATTATTGGCACCCCTGTTTAAGATGTGGTCTTCGTGGACTTCTAAAAATTCTCCTTTTTTTTACTAATTAAAAATCCCTAGATACCCTGACCAACCTTAGTAAAATTTAATTTTTCAGAGGAATTGTTAGGGGTGCCAATAATTGTGGGACAGATGATTTCAAGTTTTTTTTTTTCTAAATGTATGAATTTTTTTGGATTTTTCTCTTTTTTTGCATTTGGGTTCTATGTCGTTAAAGAAGGTCGTTGAAGTCTACGACCACATCTTAAACAGGGGGTGCCAATAATTGTGGAGGGCACTGTATATAAATATATGTATGTATGTATGTATGTATGTATGTATGTATGTATATATATAAATAATTATAATTTTTTTTTTTTCAAAGTAAATCATCCTAATTTGTTGCATATAAACAAAAGGAACATGCATGTGTCTCTCAAAAATTATAAATAACTGGGCATATCCAAACTGATTTATTAGGACCCCAGTGCCACTTATATATCATATTTTTTTTTGCAGTATATCTCTGTGCTCTTTTTATTAAAAGTAAATATTTATTACCATGTGAGATTACAATATTTTGTCTATTGTTTTATGAAAAAGTACCTTGTTTGCATGTCTTGTAGGCAGTTACAGCGGGATATTTTTACCATGCGGCCCGTCTTAGTAAAGGAGACTACAAAACTGTGAAGCATCAACAGACAGTGTATGTGCACCCCAACAGCTCACTGTTCGAGGAACACCCACGCTGGCTCATCTACCATGAACTGGTCTTCACCACCAAGGAGTTTATGAGACAGGTCAGACTTCCTATTCCATTGAAATCAAGGCTCATATCCTTTTCTCTTAGCATGAAAACCTGTGTGCTCTATAACACCAGGGTTTATAGTAGTAGTCACACTTCTTGATGATTTAGTAATATTGTGCATTTATTACTTACATCTGGCTGTTAGTTACTCTTTTAATGAAATTTAGGAAAATGTTATACATATTTACATTTGTGTTGTTTTTTGGTGGGAAACCATGTTTTTACTGATCTCGCTTTGTCAGCTAAACCCCACTCTAGACTTGTGTATCATATGTTTTGATATGTTTCTCCATGTGTTTCAGGTGATTGAGATAGATAGCAGCTGGCTGTTGGAGGTGGCTCCGCACTACTACAGGGGCAAAGAGCTGGAAGACGGCAGCAGTAAGAAAATGCCTCGCAAACAGGGCAAAGCTCGGGAGGAGCTCGGTTAATTTTGAAGGACCTTCTGTACTCTTATGTTTCTTAATCAGGCCTCAGATCATCAGGGCAAACGGTGGAACAGATATTGAGAATGATTGCTGAAGTTTGAATCAAGTTTGGTGTTTCCTGATCTTCTGTACTCACGTGTTTTATGATAAATGATATATTTTTGACTACAAATACCTTGTTGTTTTCTTTCTCTTCTGAGTTGAAACAGATCTGGAGAGGAAACATTCTTATCACATGAACATGTAGGACTTTTTGTGCATTTCAAAAGCATTATTCACTCAAATATGAACAGATCTTGTTTGTTAATCAGGTGTGCTTTTGGTTTAATATTGCACTCCTTTGGTGGTCATTACCCCACAGCTACAGGTGGAACACCTAACCACACATGAAGAGGAAGAGGAAATGGCTTGCATAAATTCGGGCCCCTGTTGTAGTAAGAATTTTTAGTATGTTTACTTTTCCTGTTAAGGTTTACGTTAATGGGGTGTGTGTTAATGGAGTTTAGTATTAATCCTGTAGCAGTATGTATAGCAGGGGCTATACATGCACAGCTATACACTGATATAAGCGAAAACTTATTTTTATGTCCAACTAAATGAGAAAAAAACAATTGGTTTATTTACATATTACATATTTTACAATTTACATTTTTATATTTTGAGGGCATGCTGACGTTGGGATCTCTGTAGTGTCCCTGTAATGTCCATCTAGTTGAAGAAGGAAATTCTGTCTGTCTGATATATATGATCAGTTCATCAGATAGATAGATAGATAGATAGATAGATAGATAGATAGATAGATAGATAGATAGATAGATAGATAGACAGACATTAAAGGGACACTACAGGAACAACCTAATATCAGCATTTTCTCAACATATACAAATGTTAATGGTAAAATATGTATAATAAGTAATATGTACATTTTTCATTTAGTTGAAGCACAGCTCAAAAAAGATTTTGCTCTTATCAGTTGATCTTATATATATATTTACTGACACTGCCGTTAAACACGTGTGTCTTATTAGTGGAGCAAATGTGGCTGTAATTAAGGAATTGAATCTAAGACGAAACAACGGAACAAAACATCAGGAGAAGCTGAAAAACCTGAATGCAGAGCAAAAGATACAGAAAGTAGAAGATGTAAAGAAAAATCTGACATTTCAGCAAAGCAAAATCACAAAGTGAAGCTGATGTGAAAACAGAGGAGAAATCAGAGTCACATCAGCCGTGTATTTACTGAGGGAAAATTTCTGTAGAGCTGCATGATGAAGTCTTGTGTTTGACTGGAGATATTTTTATGGAGAGCAGAATATTTTAAGTTATTTAAAGTTTAAGATTATTTTTTATAAAATGGCATAAGAGCAAAGAAATCTGATTGTTTTGATTTTTTTATTTATTTGTTCTGGGGTTTTTTAAAAATGTTTACAAAACATTGTTTTAGTGTGTTCAATAAATGTTTATCCTGTTCGACCCACGACCTAAAGTGTGCGTTGAGTTTTGGCCTCCTGTGCAATTGAGTTTGACCCCCTGATCTAGATGAATATCATTATTATTAATAATAAAATAATTAAAAGGTAAATTGAGCAAATTTGTTATTTCAGAATTGTGTTTCAAACTGGTAGCCCTTCACATTAGTCGGTACCCAAAAAGTAGCTCTCTGTGTCAAAAAGGTTGGTGACCCCTGGTCTGAGACCACAAGTTGCTTAAACAGTTCTGCATTTAAGCACTAAACCACACTAAACAGCACACCTCAACAATGATAACACTATAATAAATAGACATTTTGTGCCACCCAGTTGAGGATGGGTTTTGATTCTGGTTCATCTCAAAGTTTCTTCCTCAAAAAACCTCAGTGAGTTTTTCCTTGACACTGTCACCACTGGCTTGCTAATAAAAGAGAAAATGATGAGGGTTAAAATTACAGGCACTAACATGAAATCAAATTTAAACTGCATTCAATACAATTATATCAAATCAGAATCAGGTTTATTGGCAAATGACACACACGGAATTGGTTCCAGCTGTTGGTGAATCTACAGGCAAAAGTACAGACAAAAATAACACTATGCATTTGGCTTATAGACAAGACTATACAAGACTATACAGATTAAATAAGACCACAATATATGAGTATATGACAGATCAGTAATGCACATAAAGTGTCAGAGTGCTAGTAGTGCAAATAGCAATAATGTGCATCACATAGGATAAATAAGTTACTTTAGGACCTTTGTACAATATACCTGGCAAAAGTAAAATACAGTTTACACCATCTTTTTCATTTTTTATTCCTCACTCTCCTTCTTATCTTCTTCACCTCCAAAGCCATCCTACCAAATCCTACCACCAGCCAAAGCTTTTTAGCTAAACTGTTCCCTGTCAACACCTTACAGTCTCAAATTTATTTCACTTTGCATCTCCTGCATAGAATAGTGTACCTGTGTGCATCTTTCTCTTATTTGTCACCCTATGCGCCTCCTTTTTAAAATCTGTACAGTATTTGTAAGAAAGGATTCCAATTTAGTTGTATTTCCATGCTTCACCACTAGAGGCAGACATACAGTTTACAGTAAAACCCCGTTGTACGAGCATAATCCGTTCTTGAAAATTGCTCGTAGGTACATTTGCTCGTACGTTCGAACGGATTTTCCCCATAAGAATGAATGTAAACGTGATTTAATCCGTTCCGAGAGCTCATTCGATTGCTTATTTCTGCACTTAAAAAGTATTTGTAGCATATTTTAACAAACAAATACACAGCAAAATACCGCAATGTAAACATAATTTAACACTTGGTAGTGGTTGATTGCGAGTGTGAAAAGCGCACCACGCTCATAATCTTAATGGTTTCCATGGTAATTCTATTTACTTCCTTTTTTCACAGCACCATCACTGATTTTCTTGGGAGACATTTTTCCAGATTTCTAGGTAAATAAAAATATAACACTAAAAAAAGTTAGGTTTTTGCTGCACTGAACAACGAGAGCAACCGAGTGATACGTCATCAAGAGTATAAAAGGCCAGAACACCGAGCAGCAGTCATCATTCAGCACCTATTCAGCAGTGTGCAGTCTGGATCGCGTAACCAAGCAGCAGCTAGCAATTAACAGTAAGAATCACACACAATCATTCACTTCCTGTGGCAACCGATCGGGTATGGAATTTAAAAGAATCTCATGTATAAATCGCTTATCGTGTATAAATGTTAAAGCAACCAATTATATGTGTTTAACGGCTAGCTTTTGGCTAAAATCAAACTGAACGTCCAACAACAGTAGGGTTTACATAGATTTTTCCCCTTGTATTCAGTGTGTGTGTGTGTGTGTGTGTGTGTGTGTGTGTGTTTTGACCGTGAATAAATGAGTTAGCCTTTTTTTTTATTCTAGACGTCTACAACAGTTTTGAATAGGTTTTAATTAGGAGTGGGTGAGAAATCAGAAAAAAAACTTTTTACGTTGTATCATATGCATCGCGATATTTACATTCCTTGAGGTTTTGCTGGAAAATTAATAGATAAGAAAAAATATTTTATATATTGTTTGTTAACTAACAATTATACATGTACAGTACCAGTCAAAGTTTGGACACACCTTCTCCTTCAGTGTTTCTGCTTACTTTCTATTATTTTCAAAATTGTACATTAATATAATTTAAGACAATAAAACTATAAATAGATCATGTATGGAATTATGTAGCAGAGTTTGTCCAAACTAGCTAAATTTATCCTTTATAACAGCTTGGCACACTGCTTCACGACCTTTATATGTATTCCCACATGCACTGCCAAAACATTCAAACACTATGATAAAACAGGCTCTAATGAGGACTGTCCCAGGAAAGGAAGACCTAGAGCTACCTCTGCTGCAGAGGATAAGTTTATTAGAGTTAATAAACACAAAGTGCCTTTGTGTCTAATGGTGTGGGGGTGCTTTGTTTAACATACGATGTTGAAAACAATAAAAATAATATGAAGGTGTGTCCAAACAGGTAGTGTAAATGTAAGCCTTTAAGAAGGAAAAGGTAGAAAGTCTGTTACACTTGTTACAGTGATAAATAAAAACCTGTTGTACTTAGAAACAATATTATGGACATAAATCTTAGCTTCTATTTATGCATATTAACTTGTATCTTTTGCTTGCATACAGAAATGACCGGCATTATAACCGTGTGTATTGTTTATTTTGCAGTATTCAACATGGCCAATCTGGAGCAGTGGGTGAGTGACAGGCTCCATGAAGTCCTGGGCCTAAGTGACAAATATGTAGCTCAGTCTTTGTGTGCCACAAAGTCCTCTGCCCCGGGTCCACTATTTATGTTGGTAACTCATGTAACCCCTCTTGGTTTTCATGTCAGTATCAACATTGAGGGAATTTTCAGAAATCACCCACACTCCCCCTCTCCGAATGCAGGTCACTAAATGTACCTGAAACAGGACGCAAAGTAGAAGCCTGTTTTGTACAGTCACGTTTTGAATGACCAGCAGCATGACATTTAAAACACAAGTGATCAGATCTACAATGATCAATAGTGGTATGTGTTGTGTCGCTGCAAATACTACATCCCTTTTTCCCATGTGTTTTTCCAAATGGCACATACGCAGGCTTATTCTCTTCCTTATTCTTTAAAACCTCAAGAAGCTGTGCCAGCATATCGGCCATTCTATTCAAACCTGACCAATCTACTGCTTCAGGTTTAGGTTCATCAGGTCTAGTGGTTCCCTGTTTAAAGCATGAAAGTGCAGCTTCGGGACCAATATCAACATTTTCACATAGATAGGATAGATGAGCATTTTGACAATCTGAATACACGTTAGTGCTTACTCTGGACTTTTGTTCACGCTGAAAACTTACCAAAAGCTCCTGAACATCCTTTGCCATCCAGCTTTCTAACAGGCGCACTTTGAAAACGCGTGCCAGTTCAGTATCTGGACAATTCCTCACAAACATCATTGCAACCTCAGAAATCAAATTGTTCATTTTCCTCCCTTGAGCTCCAAGACACTCATTGGCAATATCCGCTGCCTTGTTTAAACGGAGCCAGTAATCCACAGGATTCTCACCACGTTTAGGTTGTGTGCTATACAAATCCGCAAGTGGCATACTAGAATAGGACACCTCGCTGAAGTGTTGCTTAACTATACTATAGTTTAATTCTGGGTGATGTTTGCTGTCCAATGTAGAGTTACTACGCAAAGCTGCCTTCACTATGTCTTTTGCCCTACCCATGAGATGACTGATTTCCCCGAATCATCCCCCCCTAAATACAGGTGGTTCTTTCTCATCAGATTTCAAAACAACATTTAACTGTGACAGATCAAGGGTAGCACACTGAGAACCTGCAGAGCTATTATCACTAGAAGTCCTAGCAAATCCACCTCCCGATAAAAGTCTGGGGGTTACTGAATCACCAATCTTCCGACCCAATTCTTCAACCAAGGCACCAAATTCACTGGTGTCATGCCCGCTAGATGCCTTCGCTACACAGGGTTTAGGAGTAGACATGATAGAGAAAGTCTGATTAATATCATAACCTTCCCCTGATGCACAAGTATTGGGCTCATACTTAACACCACCTAACCCTCTCTTAGTATCAGAAAACTGCATCAGATATTTTCCCCGCCCAGCTCCAAACAAGGGAGTATCTGTGGCACCCTCAGCCATCTATGATTATATCCACAAAATGGTTTTCAAATAAAACACTAAGTTAAACAAAAACAATTTATATTAAGCAGAAGCAAGATTTTCAATTATAACAACCTATCCGATGTCCATCGGTTATATTGTGAAGTAAAAAAAAAAAAATAAGAAAAAAAAAAGTCTATAACTGGAGCATCTGGCAACCACGGTCCAACCGTCCAGACGAATCCTGCAACGTCACTTCCTCGTTGATCAGCACCACGTGGACCACGAGCGGGAATCACGGCACCATTGTAACCCCTCTTGGTTCTCATGTCAGATTCGCCCGAAAAAAAGACCACCTTCACACCATTTTAGAGTTCATCCATGCGTTGTGTTTTACTGAGGGTAAAATAAAAAGACACGCAGGTTGCATAGTCACACAGCTCATCCGGTCACAAAACTGTTAAATAACACAATTAAGGAAAACAAAATAAGTACACAAAAGTAAAAAACAGGATAACACAAATTACACACACTTATAGCGCGCCCAAACACGTGTTGAACACGTGTGAAACACCTGCTATTTAATTGAGCTAAAAAAAAAACTCAACTACTCCAAGTTGTCAAAAAAAACACTTTAGGAAAATCATATCGTTTGTAAAATAAATAAAATGTTTATTACCAGCATGTGTATGAATGTTAAAGGAGAGGTTATTTGTTGCTTACCGTTTACCTCAAAAGTTCAGGTGGAACTGAGAGAAAATTGCCGATGCAACTTGCGTTTTATTCTTTTCTTACTTCACCTATAGGTGTCGCTAATTCCCCTCTTCTCAGGTATAATATAAAGACAAATGAATTACACAGAAAATATATATAGTGTATAATGAACTATTTCACAGTAAAAAAAAGTATTTTGGCAGAATTCAAAATAAATCCATTTTCTTTGTTACACTCACACCGAATAACTGCACAATATGCATGGTGCTCGACTTTTCCTTTGCGTAGCTAAGAGTTCGTATAAATGAACTGTCTTCACATTTATGCTATTATTGGAAAAGTGAGTGAGTGAGGAGCCCCAAATTGCATGCATCAGTCATGTTTTTGTGTATTTAACTACAGCACATTTTCATTGCTGATCGTAGTATCAAAGCTCTGGTTATGGAGCAATCTCAGATACTAATCAATGACTGTCAGTTTAACAGCAAGCAGAATGTAAAATGGAAAAACGTACCTAAATATGCATTTAGCATCGCTGAGATGAAACATAATGCATACTCTGAGAAGTTTTCTAAGCTTTGTTTAGCTTAACTTTCTTTTGGCTTCTTCCATTAGCGGTCACCACAGTGGATCATCCGTATTCATGATCCGCACGTTCGATTTGGCACATGTTTTTACGCAGGATGCCCTTCCTAACGCAACCCTCCTCATTTACCCGGGCTTGGGACCGGCACTAAGAGTGGCTGGGGTTGGTTCCCTGACCGGGGATCGAACCCGGGCTGCAGCGGTGAGAGTGCCGCATCCTAACCACTAGACCACCAGGGGACTTAAGCTTTGTTTAGCTTGATCTTCCTTTTCTTTAATCACACGTTCTTACTTTGCTTTCCAGCAACTCATCTTCACATGAGGCAAAGTAAAACACAGAAAAATGATGACGAGGAAGAAGAATGGGAGAAGGAGAGGGAAAGATTACAGGACTTGAAGGAGAGAGACGGTATTATAGAACAATTGAAGCAGAGGGACAAACAGAAGAGGAGGCAAATACTGGAACAAAATGAAAAGGCACCGAAGAGAATGAAGATGTCTAAAGAAGATAAAAGGCATATGGTGAGATTTTTTTTTTTTTTGTATTTGTTTGCATGACAGTTTTTATTTGAAAGTCTCTGTTTAAATAATATTAAAAATGTATTATATAATGAACATTTACCGTCTTTCTTAGCTGGCCGAGCTGCGGAAACAAACCTGAGCAGGAGAAGCTAAAGGACCTGGAGGCAGAAGACGAGGAGTCTCTTTTCTCCAGTGATGTTCTCACTGAAAAAGAGAGGAAAGACCTGGAATACAAGTAACTGATCAGAGATTTGGCCCGAGACTACAAGAAAGACAGAGAAAAGGAGAAAAAAAGAGGGAAAACCGCTACTACATGCCCGAGGAGATGCCTAAAAATGTAATGCTGAGCAAATTCGTACATAGAAAGATGAAACCCGATTCCAAAAATGTTAGGACACTCTACAAATTGTGAATAAAAACAGGAAGCAATGATGTGGAAGTTTCAAATTTCAATATTTTATTCAGAATACAATATGTATGACATATCAAATGTTTAAACTTAGAAAATGTATCATTGTAGGGGAAAAATAAGTTGATTTTTAAATTTCATGGCATCAACACATCTCAAAAAAGTTGGGCCATGGCCATGTTTACCACTGTGTGGCATCCCCTCTCCTTTTTATAACGTCTGCAAATGTCTCGGGACTGAGGAGACAAGTTGCTGAAGTTTAGGAATAGGAATGTTGTGCCATTTTTGTCTAAAACAGGCTTCTAGTTGCTCAACTGTCTTAGGTCTTCTTTGTCGCATCTTCCCAGAGAAAACGCCTGCACTTCTGCATCATGTTCAGATAGGGCTTCTTTTTATTTTTTTTTACCTATGAATTTTTAGCCGGCAACGGCGAATGGCACAGTGGATTGTGTTCACCGACAGTGTTTTCTGAAAGTATTCCTGAGCCCATGTTGTGATTTCCATTACAGTAGCATTCCTGCATGTGATGCAGTGCCGTCTAAGGGCCCGAAGATTACGGGCATCCAGTATGGTTTCCGGCCTTGATCCTTATGCACAAAGATTGTTCCAGATTCTCTGAATCTTTGGATGATATTATTTAATTCAATTCAATTCAATTCATTTTTATTTGTATAGCGCTTTTAACAATGAACATTGTCTCAAAGCAGCTTTACACAGATAATGTGATGATTAAATGTAAATATGTTCTTTGTAAGTTAGTTTGTCCCTAATGAGCAACTGTGGCAAGGAAAAACTCCCGGAGATGGCATTAGGAAGAAACCTTAAGAGGAACCAGACTCAAGAGGGAACCCATCCTCATCTGGGTTGCACCAAATGTCCATTTGAAGCATATATACAAAGTTGCGGGGTACAGTGATAACGATCAGAAGCAAACTGCATTCCAGAGTCAGTGCAGCAGACCGCTACAGTCCAATCCGTCCTCAAAAGCACCCGTTCTACTCCGGAATTATATGAACCACCCAAGGTGTTGATGAGATACCGTCCCAAGCTGCACAGAAGTGTGAAGATCCACGGAGGGGAGAGGGGCAGGAACAGTGGTCACTGGAGCCTCAGGAGCATGTTTAACTTGACCAAGAGAGAGAGAAAGAGAGAGAGAGAGGGTGACGGGAAAAGAAGGATATGGATTATTAAGTGTAAATATTGGTGTATGAAAGTTAATGTCACTGTGCAGTTTGGACTCCGGCAAGACTCGCTATGGCAGCATAACCAAAAGGGAGAACCAGAAGGTAACACAGACATGAGGGATCTCTGGGATAAGAGACGACCCACCACACCACCGTCAACAAACCCGAGTGAACGTGTGAATGTGAGGGGACGACAGCATACAAATATACCAGTTCACCAAACACTCTATATCCATGCTCCCTCCAGATCTGAGCCTTTACCTAAGAAAAAAATCTACTGATAAAAGGCTTGACTAAATAAATAAGTTTTCAACCTCGACTTCAACACTGAGACTGTGTCCGAGTACTGAACACTGATTGGAAGTGTTCGGAAGCCATAACTGTGGGGCTTTATAAGAGAAAGATCTGCCCCCTGCCGTAGTCTTCATTATTTGAGGAACCAACAGATAGCCAGCACCTTTTGATCTAAGTAGGTGTGGAGGATCATACTGGTACAGAAGTTCACTCAGAATGCACTGTAGATGATGATAACTTCAAACTCTTGGCAATTCTTCTTTGAGATACTCCTTTCTGATATTGCTCCACTATTTTTTGCTGCAGCATTGGGCGAATTAGTGATCCTCTGCCCATCTTGACTTGAGAGACACTGCTACTCTGAGAGGCACTATTTCCCCAAACAAAAACAATGACGCATGTATAACACAAACCACGTGGACCAATTGGGGGGAGTGGGAAGCACTCACTGAAGCAAACTAAAGAATAAGAACCGAAACGCATACAAGCACAACGATCCATGAAGTTACTAAGCAACTTAAGAACTATGAGGATGGATTTGGACTGTAACTAATATAAGTCTACTACAATCGTCTAGGACCACAAGTTGCATGAACAGTTCTGCATTTAAGGACCTATCACTAAACAGCACACCTCAACAATGATAAAACTATAATAAATAGACATTTTGTGCCACCTAGTTGAGGATGGGTTTTGATTCTGGTTCATCTCAAAGTTTCTTCCTCAAACCACCTCAGTGAGTTTTTCCTTGACACTGTCACCAATGGCTTTCTAATAAAAGAGAAAATGATAAGGGTTAAAATTACAGGCACTTACATTAAATCAAATTTAAACTGCATTCAATACAATTATATCAAATCAGAATCAGGTTTATTGGCAAGTGTGTTGACACACACAAGGAATTGGTTCCAGTTGTTGGTGAATCTACAGGCGAAAAGACAGACAAAAATAACACTATATATTTGGCTTATAGACAAAGACAATACAAGACTATACAGATTAAATAAGACCACAATATATGAGTATTTGACAAATCAGTAATGCACATAAAGTGTCATAAGTGCAAGTAGTGCAAATAGCAGTAGTGTGCATCACATAGGATAAATAAGCTACTTTAAGACCTTTGTACAATATACCGAGCAAAAGAGTGTGTAACATATATCGTGATGAAATCATCTCACACAACAGTCTTCCTCCATCAGTTTCCACCATCTTATTTTTTTTTTTTAGTCCTTACTTTCCTCCTCATCTTCTTCACCTCAAAAGTCATCCTACCACATCCTACCACCAGCCAAAGCGTTTTACCTACACTGTTCCCTGTCAACACCTTACAGTCTCAAATCTTTTTCAATTTGCATCTTCTGCATAGAATATAGTGTACCTGTGTGCATCTTTCTTTTATATGTCACCCTATGCTCCTCCTTCTTTATAAAATCTGTACAGTATTTGTAAGAAAGTATTCCCATTCAGTTGTATTTCCACGCTTTACAACTAGAGGCAGACATTCAGTTTACCAAGCATGAGAAGTTGCCTTTGACGTCACAACAGCAGTCGTCAGCACAAATCACGCATGACCAATCACTTCCTTTGACAACCGATCCGGTATGGAATTGAATTAAAGTACATAGGAAGCCTGTTATCTTGCCCTCGGTTACCTTGACAACCCTATTAAGTCGACGTTTTTGAAGTGGAACCGCCAAATTCTCTTTTTCTACGCATTTTTTATCGGTTATCTCGACATCTTTGACATCTTTAAATGAACCATAAGAAAGGAGGAGTTCATCCCAAAATAGAATTTATGGCTGCATGTTATGGTTGACTTTCATTAAATGTACAAAACATAGAGCGAACCTTTTAAGTTTGTTTACAGTATGTTCCATTTTACAGTATCACTTTCAGGTTTTTATTTCTTGACACCAAAAAAACGGTGTCCAAAACATCCCAAATCCAAATTTGGTGAAATCACCTTTTTACATTTGTATAGATCTGAATAAGCTTGCAGCTATGACTTTAATAGTCATTATTTTAAAATGTAAATATGTTAAGAAGTTGTAGTTAATTTAAGGCAATGCACGTCAATGTTGAGGTCTTCTGGAATGCTGGTGAAATAAAAGTGCCCAGTTGCCACACCAAAATTGTTTTCTGATTTATTCTTTGACAATTTACAGTCTCAAATCTTTTTCAATTTGCATCTTCTGCATAGAATATAGTGTACCTGTGTGCATCTTTCTTTTATATGTCACCCTATGCTCCTCCTACTTCTTAAAATCTGTACAGTATTTGTAGTTGAAAGTATTCCCATTCAGTTGTATTTCCACGCTTTACAACTAGAGGCAGACATTCAGTTTACCAAGAATGAGAAGTTGCCTTTGACGTCACAACAGCAGTCGTCAGCACAAATCACGCATGACCAATCACTTCCTTTGACAACCGATCCGGTATGGAATTGAATTAAAGTACATAGGAAGCCTGTTATCTTGCCCTCGGTTACCTCGACAACCCTATTAAGTCGACGTTTTTGAAGTGGAACCGCCAAATTCTCTTTTTCTACGCATTTTTTATCGGTTATCTCGACATCTTTGACATCTTTAAATGAACCATAAGAAAGGAGGAGTTCATCCCAAAATAGAATTTATGGCTGCATGTTATGGTTGACTTTCATTAAATGTACAAAACATAGAGCGAACCTTTTAAGTTTGTTTACAGTATGTTCCATTTTACAGTATCACTTTCAGGTTTTTATTTCTTGACACCAAAAAAACGGTGTCCAAAACATCCCCCTTTTTTTTCTCGGTGAAATTTGGTGAAATCACCTTTTTACATTTGTATAGATCTGAATAAGCTTGCAGCTATGACTTTAATAGTCATTATTTTAAAATGTAAATATGTTAAGAAGTTAGTAGTTAATTTAAGGCAATGCACGTCAATGTTGAGGTCTTCTGGAATGCTGGTGAAATAAAAGTGCCCAGTTGCCACACCAAAATTGTTTTCTGATTTATTCTTTGACAATCAAATACATTTGGATCTTGAACAAAAAATTTTACCAGAGCTGTTATAAAAAATTTAAAGATTCAGATTTTTTGCAGAAACTTTGCTGAAGTTTTTATTTAATGAACACAAGCATTGATTAGTTTTGTTTTGTAATACAATAACGCCAATAACAATATAAAACACTAAAGAATATAAATGGAAACTTGGCCAGGTAAAGCAATTAAACATCACAAATGATCTGTGCTGAATTGGTCCGATCTGGTTCTGTTCATCATTGATTGGATGAAAACAGTTCAATATTACTGGCTGTGGAAATCAAAGGGTGGTGACTCATTATACTATTAGAAAAAACGCCGTAAAAGACGCGCGCGCTGTGCAACCAAAACGCCGTTTTTTTTACGCCGTCACGTGACTCCATGAACGCCGTAAAAAGCGGCGGTTTTCTTGTATACTAAACGCCGTCAAATACGGCGTCATTTACGTATTTTCGTGCGCTTTTTACGGCGTTTGTGATCACAACGGCGTATTTTACGGCGCCAATACTGTTTAAAACGCCGTATTTAACGGCGTTTTTAGCGTTAACGCGTTTAATCTAAGGCGTAATTCTGACTCTTTTGGCTTGCCATACACGGCTCTTTCGGTAAGGGGCGACGCGCGCGCGCATGTTGCTGAGAGAGTTCCTCACCGAGCCTGAATTGGCTAGTTATAGGTAAAGATGAGACATATTTTCCCAGAATTTGTGTATTTGTTTTTTTATTCATTGTGTATTCTAAAATTTGTAAATATACACACATTTTTATAATGTTTTTATAGAGTTACTTTTACATTAATGGCATGACTTATTCAGAGCTGAGGCCTTGCTCAAGGGTCCAGCAGTGTGGCAGCTTGGTGGTGCTGGGAATTTATTTTGTGACCTTCCAATCCAAAATCCGATGCCTTAACCACTTAGCTGCCACCTCCCCCTTTAATGTAATGTTTTATGTATTTATAATATGTCTACTAGGGTGAGACAAAACCAGTCGTTTCCCAGTTGTCTTGTATTTGTTTTACATTAATTTTCTTTATCATTACTGCAGATTTCTAAATATAGTAGTTAAATAGTGTCAGACTATCATAGCATAACCTTTTTAAATATAACAGATTTAGTGTTTTATTTCATCGCCTAGTTTTATTCATAATCTCCCTCTGGTAAAGTTTGTTATTGTGTTTTAAGCTAATTTGCTTAGAACTGTACAAAAATGTCCCATGTTAGAATTTGTGTGGACACAATTCCACATTATAAACCGTACATTGATTAATCTGATCATTTTGAGTCACTCTGGTTTATTTCTTCTCTTCAGTGTGATCATCATTGATGAGGCTCATGAGAGAACTTTACACACAGACATCCTGTTTGGGCTGATCAAAGACATTGCACGCTTTCGGCCTGACCTGAAGGTCTTGGTGGCCAGTGCTACTCTGGACACTGAGCGTTTCTCCGGTTTTTTCGACAATGCCCCTGTGTTCAGGATCCCGGGTCGCAGGTTTCCTGTCGACATCTATTACACAAAGGTACGATCTACATGATTTGCACAAGTCAACTCGTGTCCATGCTACTCGCTCTATTACTAGTCTGTTTGCATGACTTACAGTTAAATTGTGTGTTTACAAATCAATATTTGTGTCTTGTCTAGGCCCCTGAAGCTGATTATCTGGAAGCATGTGTGGTATCGGTACTGCAGATTCACGTGACTCAGGCTCCTGGAGACGTCCTTGTGTTCCTCACAGGACAGGTCAGTCTTTGTTAGGATGAAACGTTACACTGTAGACCTTCTGAAGTGTTTTTGTGCTTCACTATTTGTTTATCCCTTCACTTGTGTATTCTAGGAAGAAATTGAGGCATGCTGTGAGCTTCTGCAGGAGAGATGTAGGAGGCTTGGCTCAAATCTCTGAGCTTATTGTCCTACTGATTTATGCCAACCTGCCCTCAGACATGCAAGCTAAAATTTTTAACCCCACACCACCTGGAGCTCGGAAGGTACTTCAACTCCACTGTTTAGTTGATCATATGACTGTAATAACTGTTTATTACCTAAATGTAGGAATTAACTGACCAAGTAAGTTCCAATCCTGGGTTACCCAAACCTTTTTCTGCGAGTGCTACATATGTTATGATCTAAGAAATAATCAGGCTATGTTTATAACTAGAGGTCGATTAATAGTGGATTTTACCGATACTAATAGCTGTGTTGGATCGTTTTTGCCGATAACCAATTAATTAACCAATTGTTTTTTTAAAATGGATACTGGATAAATAATGAATAAACATAACACTCAATTTAAAAAAAGTACTGAGCTTTATTATTTTTTTTTTTTTAAATGTACTGAATTAAGAAAATGTACTAAAGGAAAAAAAATATGAATATATGCATTAAGAAATATAATTAATAAATAAAAAAACAAAAAATGTAACACTGTGCTCTCCGTGCAGCACGCCATCTCGTGTAAAAACACATAGGAGCACTTCTACATACCCGTACGTACTGTATTAACCTTAAGACACATGCAGATTTGAGGATACAAATTACAGATTGAGGGGTAAAATCTGCTTTCTGGTCTTTCGGTAAATTGCCTGGGATTATTGTTCTTGACTGGCAGGAGTGGGCCTCCGTGTGATAGATTCAATAAAGTAAAATATAAAGCCTTAAATATGCCTGAAATAAAAGTAAATTTTGACATGATGCCATGGCAACAGTGTTTGGGATATCAAAAATCCGTTCGCAGTTTAGCATCTCCAATTTCTCGCCGTCATGTTGGCCAAGTCTGGTGTCAATTCCATGAATCCCCTAGGAGGAGTATTTAAAAGTTTACCGCTTGCAGCTGTCAAAAATCCACCTTTGTGACTGACACATTTCCTGGGGCCTGTTGGTGGCGCTATACCCGGGACTTACAATAGGCATCGATGCGATCGAAATCCTTGGGCGAACAAACACGCCGCATGTCATCCCACTAAGACATTTTTTGCTTTAGATATTAGACACTTCCTGTTCTCTGAATTCACCATGAGTTAGTCACCTCGCCATGGCAGCACCATTCAAGATATCAAAAATCCCTTCGCAATTTAGCAAATGCAATGTCTCTGCATCATGTTCACCACGTTTGATGTCAATCGCATGAATTCCCTAGGAGGAGTGTTTAAAAGTTCACCGCATGCACTTATAAAACAATCCAAAATGTCCGACTGCCTTTTGGGTGGAGCTAATAGTTTTGAGGTCGAAAGTTGTTAGAGTCGATGACATCTATATGCGTACCAACTCTCGTGCATGTGCGTACATAATTGCCCGATCTGTGCACCAATGTTTGTTTTTGCATTACAGGGGGCATTACAGAGCCCCCCCGCCACGCCCGTATTCCTGCCTTTGCCCGATGATGCTGAAGTGTGTGCCAAATTTCAAGAGTTTTCGAGCATGTTAGGGGACCCCAATTGGCCAATGTGTGAAAAAAATTAAGTAAAATACTAAATACCGGTATATTATCAAATCCAACATTTCTGATCAATTTCTCAGGTTGTAGTAGCCACAAACATAGCAGAAACCTCCCTCACCATTGACGGCATCATCTACGTGATCGACCCAGGCTTCTGCAAACAGAAGAGCTACAATGCCAGAACAGGGATGGAGTCTCTGATTGTTACGCCATGCTCAAGGGTAACGGATGTATTTCATTATTTTTTCTTCCTTTTTTTAACATAATGCTGCTGTGCCACAGGGGGACTCGCATTTTGAAAAAGAAATAGTGCCAATGAAGTGTTGATTTCAGTTCCCTATGTTTAACACCTGTTACTCTATGCACATGTTTTTAGCCAAGGATCAATAAGAGGCTTATAGATGCAACATAAACAAAAACTGCACATGAAAATCCTCACTTTCTGACTTCAATCCACACCTTGCTTTGCTTTTTGACTCTCCGACGCACACTGACGTTTCAACTAGGATTTTCCTCTCGTTTACGTAATCAGGTTTAACAATGGTTCTGGTTCTGGTACATAATTACTCAATGTTTTTTTTATTTTATTTTATATTGAAATATCCGCAATCTCAATAGACTGCCATCATTTGATGACATTTTTTAACACGATTGTTTAACAAGATTTTGGTAGGTGAGAGGATGCCTGAGAAATGAAGTGTGCCGGTAGCGTGTCTTAAAAATAAAGGAGATGTGCAGACCTGCAGTAACTACAGGGGAATAAAGTTGATCAGTCACACAATGAAGTTATGGGAAAAAGTGGTGGAAGAGCACCACAGATGCATCATTTGCTTTGAGAATGTTAAAGAAGTATGGAAAAGGCCTGAAGGAGTTGCATTGTGTGTTTGTGGATTTAGAGAAACCGCACGACAGGTCGGAGAGAGGAGTTGTGGTATTGTATGAGGAAGTCAGGTGTGTCAAAGAAGTATGTGAGGGTGGTGCAGGACATGTATGAGGACAGTGTGACAGCAGTGAAGTGTGTAGTAAGAACGACAGACTGGTTCAAGGTGGAGGTTGGACTGCATCAAGGATCGGCTCTGAGCCCTTTCCTGTTTGCAGTGATGATGGACAGGTTGATGGACGAGGTCAGACAGGAGTCTCCAAGAACTATGATGTTTGCAAATGATATTGTGATTTGTGGTGAGAGTAGTGAGCAGGTTGAGAAGAGTCTAGAGAGGTGGAGGTACTTGCTGGAGAGAAGGGAAATGAAAGTGAGCAGGAGTAAGATAGAGTACATGTGTGTGAATGAGAGGGAGGGCAGTGGAGTGGTGCGGTTGCAGAGAGAAGAGGTGGAGAAGCTGGAGGAGTTCAGGTACCTGTGGTCAACAGTGCAAAGTAATGGAGAGTGTTTTAGAGAAGTGAAGAAAAGAGTGGAGGCAGGGTGGAGTGGGTGGAGAAGAGTGATAGCAGGAGTGATTTGTGATAGAAGGGTATCTGCAAGAGGGAAAAGGAAAGTTTATAGGACTGTGTTGAGACCTGCGATGTTGTATGGCTTAGTGACAGTGACATTCAGTAAAAGACAGGAGCTGAAGGTAACAGAGCTGAAAATGCTGAGGTTTTCGTTGTGACAAGGATGGACGGGATTAAAAATGAGTTTATTAGAAGGACAGCGCATGTTGGACATAAGTTACTTGACTGCATTGACGTTTTTATTCCTAATACGGCTATTTGGTTTTTTTAGGGCCCGAGCACCGAGGAGCAGGCCAGAATGGCCCGCACCGAAAGGTGCGAAGCCCTATTGTTTTTGTTAGAATTTATTCTTTTTTTTTTTTTTTTTTTTTTTTTTTTTTTCCACCCTTTGGCCTTTTTTTTTTTTTTTTACACGCATTGGCCATTTGGGGTCTCTTATCATGCTCGAAAACTCTTAAAATTTGGCACACACGTCCGAGTCCTTTGTCACTAGGGCCGGACAAAGACTGGAATACAGGCGTGGCAGGGGGGCTCTGTAGCGCCCCTGAAATGCAAAAACAAACATTGGTGCAGAGATCCGGCAATTATGTTCGCACATGCACGAGAGTTGATACGCATATTGACCTCATCGACCCGAACAACTTTCGCCCTCAAAAATATGACCTCCGCCCAACAGGAAGTCAGCCATTTTGGTTAGTTTTATAAGTGCATACGGTGAACTTTTAAATACTCCTCCTAGGGAATTCATGCGATTGACATCAAACATGGTGAACATGATGCATTGGAATTGCTAAATTGCGAAGGGATTTTTGATATCAAAGTCGTCTGCCTTTAGGAACGGTCAAAGGCTGGAACATAGGCGTGGCAGTAGGGCTCTGTAGCACCCCCTGTAATGTAAAAACAAATATTGGTGCACAGATCGGGCAAACATGTACGCACATGTACGAGAGCTGGTATGCATATAAATCTCATTGACCCGAACAACTTTCACAATCAAACCTATTAGCTCCGCCCAACCGGAAGTCGGCCATGTTGGGTTGTTTTATAAGTGCATGCG
>MU545764.1:0-34039 GCA_024362625.1 Silurus asotus
GGAGAAGCTGCAAAAGCTTCAGGAGATAACAAAGCTGCAACAAGGGCCGCAGAAGGAGCTACAGGAGAAGCTTTCTTCACTGTGGGAGCTGCAGAAGCTGCAGGAGCAGCTGCAGAAAAAGATAGGGGTGGAGCTATCTATAAGAAAGGAGGATAGATGAAGAGAGGAGAAGAGAGGGTGAGGAGAAGGGATAAAGAGAGGGTGAGGAGGATAAATAAAGAGAAAGAAGAGAAGTGATGAGAGGGAAAGGAGGAGAGATAAAGAGAGGGTGATGAAAGATAAAGGAAGGGTTACAGGAGAGATGAGGAGAGGGAGATAAAGATAAAGTGGGAAAGAGAGGAGAATAAAGCGAGAGGAGTAGAGATGAAGAGAAGGAGAGGAGAAGAGATGAAGAGAGGGAGAGGAGAGGGAGAGGAAGGTAAAGTGGGTAGGAGAGGAGAAGAAAGTGAGAGGAGAAGAGATGAAGAGATTGAGGGAAGGAGGATGAAGAGATGGTGAGGAGGAGAGATGGAGAGAGGAGGAGAGAATACTACATCTTTAGTTGGCCCTATAATAACATTTTGCATTTACTTATACTTAGAAACCCAGACCTGCTCCAGCATGATGATGCCCCTGTGCACAAAGTAAGCTCCTTGAAGATCTGCTTTACATGCTTTGGAGAGGAAGATCTTGAGTGGCCTGTTATAGAGCTCTGATCTTATCACTAATAAACACCTTTTGAGATGAATTGGAACACTGACTGCACCCCAGGTCTCCTCACCTACATCAGTACCTGCCTTTCATAACACCCTCGTGGCTAATGAACACAAATATCCATAAGCATTTTTTTAAACATTAAAATTGTTAATATTTTTAAATATTTTAAACCTTTTTAAACACTCTGTAAATGTGAGCAGCACATTTAAAGCCAAACTCAATTACTTTTTAAAAGTCTGGTTTTAATAAACAGTCTATTAACAAAAAGTACAAAAAAAACTTGACCATCAATAATAAAATAAACAAATTCATGTTAACCTCAAAATGACTAGACTGTACCTTAACTACAATTACACTACATGTATTGTTTTCTTCATGGGAGATCAAAAGCCCTATTTGGCCTTTAGTTTTACAGGGGGTCGTTAGAGAAATTTCTGTTTTACAGAGGTACTTTGTGATTTTAATCCCGTCCGAATCTGCCATGTCTGTCTTTTTCTCACACGACCTCTGTAAAAATTCCAGAGCAAATTACCTACTGTTTTTCAGCAAACTCGGCGCTCCTCTGAGAAATCTAATCCCGTCCGAATGCGAATGTCTGTGATTGCCGAAAATGTTTTTTCCAAAACGCGTTTTCTTGTGTGTTTTGGTCAACGTGAACTACCGTACTAACCCTAGCGTGCCCATATCCAAGTTTCTGCTTTCTGCGCACCAATAATGGATGTAGGTGTGATTGCTACCCTGCGAACAAATACAAAAAAATTTTATGCAAAACAAATATTTTGATTTCTTTTTCGACACCATTTTACTATTGTATGGTCAATTTATTTTGCATCTACACAGTGGTCAAATGACCAATCAATAGTAAAATGGCGGCAAAAAAGAAAACAAAATTTTTTAATAAAAATTTCTTGTGCAATACCCACATGTAAAACACAGACATAATAAACACGAGAGGTTAGTCCTGTCCGAATCCATAGTTGAAATGACAGACATCGGCTAAAAAAAATTCTAACTCAAACGGTATTTGGAAAACTAATCCCGTCCGAATAGGGCTAAAGATAGGCATAAACATCACTGTAGGTTTGTGTTGTGTGTGTACATCAGTTTAATCTCTGCAGTATTGCTCAGAAAACAAGAGGAAAAAAGAAAAACATGAAGAATAAAGGAATCAGTGTACAATGGATTATATAACTGCACATAAAACCATCCATAAGCCAAAGTGGTCATTTTTTTATGTTGATGTAGAAATTAAAATCAATTCCCAACATAATGTATGTCACCAAAAAAGTGCACATCTCATACAAACAGCTTAATTTTAAGATGCTGGATCTTTGTGTTGAACTTGCGTCCATCCACGTTCATTATGATTTTCTGTAAAGACTCAAAAGTACACTTGAGGTTGTCAGGAAAACTAAAGTCAAGAGTATAAATGAGACCAAACAGCATGACAAATGCCAAGATGACACAGTTCAGGTTGCTCCAAACTTCACTGGCCTCCATGCCAACTCCTACATCATCTGGTCCTGTAGAATCTCCTCTCCAGATTGTGTAAATCCCTGTGACTGTGCTTGCAATCTCATGTTCTGCATCCTTAATAACTGATGCCTAAACAAAATCCTGTTATTATGTTTAAAATTGAATAACGTGTCGTTTTACTCACTTTTACATACAAAAAATATGAATAAAACATCAAATAGGGAAAACTGTAATTAGAAAAATAATATGTATAAATAATTATTGTGGGGAAAATATTCAGTCTATTTATTTGTAATCAATGAAGATGTTCATATCTGAACCTGTAAATATGTTTTAGTCTACAAGCAGGCAAAGTGGTATGTAAGTTTATTTTCTGTTTTATGTCCAAATTTAATGTCGTCTTTCTTTGTAACTGAATTAATTTTTAAATTTATCCTTTTATTCAGTTCTACGGTGTAAATTCTATGGTGTTGATGTCAAGCCTAATAAACATCAGTAGAAGAACCTCTGCCTTTTTTGCACATTATATAGTATTTTGATGTTACTGTAATACAAACTATTGCTTATATTTCTTGTTCTTTTGCTATGTAACCCAAACATGAAAATTGCATAAGTTAAGCCTAATAGCTAAACACTAGATCTTTCAATTATTTTACCAGAATCACATTATATAGTGCAGCATGTAGTAAATATTGCATTATATAGCACAAGGTCACTATGTCAGACACACAAGAAAATACAGAGCTATCCTCAAAAAGTAGTAATGCAAATCCTACTATACTACTCAATGGCAGCGTAGAGCAGGTCATCGCATTACAGCAAGCTCAAACATTATCTATGTAATAGTTATATTACTTGAATCTCTCAGTATTTTTAACATTTATATTCAAACATTTTTAATTCAAACCAGCACAAATTCGATTCACAAGGAACACGAACATCATCTTGTGATGGAGTACAGGATCTAATTTTAAATGTTATCTCATACCTACTGACAGAAGAACAAAAATTATGACACAAAGAGCACAATTCATATCAGGTAAGAGTAAAGAAACTCTGAATTTTGTCAATATGGTTTGCTTAACTGTCTAAAAATGTTCATGCATGTGTACCTACACAGAAATTTAACATCTGAATTGCTATATCATGTAACGCTAATGTTTAAGCGTGTAATTTAGCTAACTGCTAGCTAACGACCAGGCACTAAACATAAAGAAAACTGTTTGTGTCGTCTTCTTTTCTGCAGCTCTCATAACTGTAACTGTATAAACAGAAAGGTAGCAGTGAACAGAGCCATGTTATGTGTCAGGTCTGTGTAAAAGTATGTGCATTTACTAACGTTTGCCATGTTAGTAGGCAACCTGAAGAGCAGCTCGTAATGTGTAGTGAGGTACTTTTCTCCTGCACCTTAGCTACGCCCACAAAACCACCTCAAGCTTTAATAAGTGAAAAGGGCAATATTGAGCAAACATCGCATTCAGATTTATTATTTTAATTGTAAATTGTATTAAGTTGTATTATGTTCTCTATTTCCACAACAATTTGGATGCCTCCCTTACCATGTCAAGTCATTATGTAGCTCATAGCTTCCATTCAATATTATTTCCATTGTTTGGGCATAAAACACTTTTTTTCTAAATATAATGTTTGTGTTCATGAGAACAAATAAATGCATACATGTTGAATTGACATGAGAGCAAGTAAAGGATGGCAGGATCTTTTTTGGGTGGAATATACTTTTAATTGGTGTTTATGTTCATTTAGCTCAGTCTGACAACTATAATGCCTTTCTTTCATTGATATATATTTATAATTTTAGATGTGTACAAAGACTTAATTGTAAAAATGGGATGCTTTCAAGAGAGGAGAAGACATCTGGCAGACCAGTACACAGCAAGGAAAAAACCTATTGAGGCTGAAAATGTTTACTATTATCTTTCATTCAGGATTGTTGTACTGTTTAGCAGCAATATTTAGTTTGCCTTTTTCCCCCCTTCCTTTTTGACTTACCTGGGTTAATTTTGTAAATGCACATGTTGTTTTTCAGTCACAAGTACCTCAAAATCTCAACCACATCTGTAAGTATCTCAAAATGCAGCTAAAGTTGAAATGGGAGAACAAACTTAACAGAGACCTCCAGAAGTTGCACAGGAAGAAAAGAGCTCCTGTTCCCTCCACTCCATTGTCTGAAGACTTGGATGACACTGAAATTGACTTGTTTCAGAACAGAGACAAATCAGAATATCAAGGAACAGTGCAGTAAGCAATATTTTATTTTTATATCAAATAATGAAAAGTGAAAGGTACATTTCTCTCTGATTTATTTCTTGTTAAAAAAGCAAGATAACTTTGGATACTTCCACCTCTATTTTAGAGATTTTAAAATGTGACCTAATAGATCAAGGTTAGCTGTCAATTTGTCTAAGAAGATTTCTAAAGCAGCAAAATGTTCCCTTCCAGGTGTCTAATTTCAGATTTTTTATGCCGACTGGAAACACATGTTTAAAGTGGTCATATGATGCTATTTGCAAGGATCATTATTATGTGTATTGGGTGTAATATATTTAAGCATGCCTTAATGTTCAAAAATCTTTCTTTTACACATGTATGTATGTATTTCTTTCGGCTTCTCCCGTTAGGGGTCGCCACAGCGGATCCTCCACACGTTTTGATTTGGCACATGTTTTACGCTGGATGCCCTTCCTAACGCAACCCTCCCCAATTTATCCGGGCTTTGGGACCGGCACTGAAAGTGGCTGGGGATGGTTCCCTGACCGGGAATTGAACCCGGGTTGCAGCGGTAAGAGCGCTGCATCTTAGACCACTAGGGGACCCAATTTTAAAACTTTCTTTCGGCTTCTCCCGTTAGGGGTTACCACAGCGGACCCTCTGCACGTTTGATTTGGCACAAGTTTTACGCTGAATGCCCTTCCTAACGCAACCCTCCCCAATTCATTCGGGCTTGGGACCTGCACTGACAGTGGCTGGTTCCCTGACCGGGAATCGAACCCAGGTCGCAGCAGTGCGAGTGCTGCATCTTAACCACTAGACCACCAGGGGACCACACATACTGCTCATTATTTCTCAGACACATTGATTTTGACACTTCCCAAAAGTGCAGTGTGCTCTGATTGTCTAGTGAACCAGTGGGTTGGGATTTGACTTCTTTAAATTCAGGCAGTGGGCTTGTTAGCCTGATATTTGCTGTTTGCATAGCATGTTTTGATAGACATCTGGTTTTCCTATGTTTTTGCAAAAGAGGTAAATATTATAAATTTAGCATGACCCATAGAGTCGAAGTAGACAGTTCAATTAGAAATACCATATTTTGAAATAAATCAAATTACTCAATTAATCGTTAGACTTACTGTAAAGACTTTCCAGATGCACTGTCATTTTGTAATTAATGGTATTCTAACCTTTTATCCAATGTAACAAACACAGGCTGTGCTGGATAGTGACGGTGAACAAGAAGATAACGATGGAAGAACAGAATTTGAGAACAGACTGCTGCAGGGGATGTCTCCCCAGAAAACTCATGTAGTGCTTGATGATGATGTTGTCAAAGCTTTGAAAGGCAAGTAAATGCACAGAGAAACTGGTAACCTAAAAAGGTCAATTTAACAAATAATTATGTTAATAACTAAAGGTCGGCCAACAGTGGATTTTATGGATACCGATCACTAGGTTGGATCATACGTCCTGATAGCCGATTTAGCACCGATAGTTTTGGATACCGGATAAAAAACAAACCAAAATGATCCATGTAAAATAATAGCTACTGAACTTTTATTTAAAAAATGGTGCTGAAGAAAATAAATATTGTTTAATTAAATTAACCCAAATCATTTGTTTGTTGTAGAGCTTCCTTGGATTGTAGCATCTCTTAAAAATGTCTTAGAGGCCATGAAATGAGGCTCATCTTGCAGCCCGAGTCAAAGCCCGAGTTAAAGCCTGAGTTCTGGAGAGTTATGTCTTCCTGCATCCCCAGAATTGGTAATTATTATCAAAATGTAATAGTTGCAATAATTTATTTTAGCTGTCTCATTCTGTATTTCATACAGTCTTGATTGTTTCTTGTTCTGCCCAGATTGCCCTCGCTGATTCTGATGTTGCCATCCCAAAAAGGATGTTCAAAAGACTCAACGAATCATGAGTTTCTCTTTTTACCCAAGACCTTCTTACATTAACTTTTGAAAAATAAATTTTAGTCAGATGCACACTCACAGGGAAATGTGGTATTCAAACCTCAAAGGACCAGTTGGACCCCTTACATGGTCAATGTGCTCATAGGTATGTTTAATCCCTGTAAAACATCTCCCTTTTTTATTACTTTGATCTTCTTACATGTAAAGTAATTTAACATTTAAAATTTGTGTACATTATTATACAGTAATTGTGGGCTGGGTACTTGTACTTAAGCACAGTTTATCAGCTTTTTTGTCATACGTTGAAATGTGTAGACCTCATAATGGTTCAGCAAGACTTAATAAACATAAATCAACCACATCCTCACGATGCAGGGCCACTTTTCTCTGAACAGGCCTGTTAGATTTTCTGTTTGTTTTAATTAGTGTCCGTTCTACCACTGTTTTTGCTTTTTTGTGTTTAAGTTATTTGCTTGTTTTTTCTAAATGCACTTTGCTCATGCACTTAGGTTTTTTTAGTACATTTGAGCTGTTAGTGCAGAAGATGACTAAATTAGTAGTATTAGTAAATGAAAGTTTTTAAGTTTTCTAAGACTGTGTGCATTTGATAACATTTTAAATGTTTTTGTACTAAAGGTGTATATTGCACTGTATTTATTTTATACAATAAAAATATAATATAATTCTGAATGATTTATCAAATCTGTTCTGCTAATACAATCCTAGTTATGATGTAAATATACTGGGATCACATTCATTTGAAGCTTAAAATATATTTCAACTGTACTTCAAGTATAGAATTAAAGTATATAATAAATATAATTGAAACTATTACACTTAAATTACACTAAATATATATAAAGTTGTTCCATTTTAACACAACTTAGTATATTAAATTATATTGCAATTACCTTTATTGTATCTTAATCATAGCTTAATTATCATTTAATATACTTGAAGTTGTTCCAAAATAACATTTAATATGCGCTTACTATAGTATAATAAAAGTATAATAAGTGCATCCAAAAACTTACAACTTAAGTACATTTCTTTTTCACCTGGGCGAAGGTGGTGGAGATATATATATTAGTATTAAGATGGGCCTCTTCCATCTTCTGCACCCACTAATGTGGTAACTCTAATTGGTGTAAATAACGCTAATAAGCTAAATAACGCTAATGTAGTAAAAAATGCATATGTGCTAAATAACGCTAATCATTACATCAGTTTCAGTGTTTATATTCTTTCTTTCGGCTTCTCCCATTAGGGGTTGCCGCAGCGGATCCTCCGCACGTTTGATTTGGCACGCTGGATGCCCTTTCTAATGCAACTAAGTAAAGGACAAAGTAATCCATGTGATTTGGACTCCTTCTGCTCTGGGCTTTTTTACATCAACTCCTCAGATCCTGTAGATAAACGTGTTTTCGGTTTGCAGACACGGAAATGCAGGAACACTGGAGTCTTCACTCACACTTGTTCATCACCATTAAACACTAGAAGAGAAAGAAGTGAATCAGTAACAGAAAACTAGAGGGAGGTGTTTGATGATCAGCAGCAGGTAATTATCTCTGCTTCAAGGAAACCAGGATTTGATTCCAGTGTATCATTTGTCCTTCAACATTTCTTCATGCTTATATAATATTCTTGGTAGAACATTTAGTGAGAACAAATGAGAAGGTGCAGAAGATGGAAGAGGAACATGAGCAGATATTTGCATCACATCACTGCACTTCTCCAATCCCAGAATGCAGAGTTTTTGCTGCTTTTAATAAAGATCACTGCTGTGGAGTTCTTTCTTGTTCTACATGGATATTAAAGTGAAGACTTTAAGAACATGCTGAGGGGAATTTTACAGGAATGATAGAAGACACGGTGTGGAGGTGGAGAGATAAAAGCACTGTCCGAGTGAGAAAACCAGCTCTTACAGGAAATCCAATATTTGTGGCAATAAAAGATGAGCATCATCTAATAAATATCACTGATGTAGTAAATAACACTGAAGTAGTAAATAAAACTAATGTAGTAAATAACACTGATGTAGTAAATAACACTGAAGTAGTAAATAAAACTAATGTAGTAAATAACAGTGATGTAGTAAATAACACTGAAGTAGTAAATAAAACTAATGTAGTAAATAACACTGATGTAGTAAATAACAATGATGTAGTAAATAACACTGAAGTAGTAAATAAAACTGATGTAGTAAATAACACTGATGTAGTAAATAACACTGAAGTAGTAAATAACACTGATGTAGTAAATAACACTGATGTAGTAAATAACACTGATGTAGTAAATAACACTGATGTAGTAAATAACTCTAATCACTACATCAGTTTCAGTGTTTATATAAAACAGATTATTACTCACTTCAGTGTCTGTAGTTTGTAAACTTCATCATCCTTTAGAGCAGAGAGAAACTTCACTTCTGAGTCTCCTACTTTATTCCCAGTCAGATTCAGATCTCTCAGGTGTGAGGGGTTTGATCTCAGAGCTGAAGCGAGAGCAGCACAGCCTTCATCTGATACTCCACAATCACACAACCTGCAGATACACAATGACACTGTCAGGGAACCACCTGCCACGCCCCCTTTGGTGGCTCTCTATGCCTCCACTCTCCATAGAGCTCCAGGTTTAACCACGCACACCTGGAGCTTATCATCACTCATGCCTCCACTCTCTCTGATGCTCCAGGTTTAACGAGGCACACCTGAAGCTCATCATCACTCCACCCCGCTCCTACATAAACTCCTCACTCACATTCACTCCCCGTTCGTTATTGTTTATGTTGGACTTCCCGTACTGCATGTTTTGGCGTTCCGTTTTTCATACAGGACTTCTTTCATTCGTTTCATCCGGACTCCAGAATCCCGTACCGGCTGCGCTTCCCCTCCCTGTGCATCCCGGGTCAGCGACGCTTCTCCCAATGCGCTACTCGGACTATCTCTCTGAACCTAAGGACTGCCGTGTGTGTATGTGCGGCGTGTGTGTGCTTGTGTGTGCGTGTGTGTATCTCTCTCTCACGCATGCCATTAAAACCCGAGCGAGCTGTACTCCGGCTTCTGCCTTTTGTTTCGCTCACACCCTGACAGAATAACGAACCTCCTGAAAAGGATATAATTTACAAAAAATAAAAATTAAATGATCGGGTTGCTGCCGTAGTCCCGGCGCGATCCCAACCTCGGATGGAGGATTCGCTGTGCCGCGATGAAACGACGACCGAGCTCCGCCTCGGGAAAAACCCGAAAACCTGCTGCCGTTTCACGCGGATCATGCTCGGCAGCGCCAAATAACACTGATGTAGTAAATAACACTGATGTAGTAAATAACACTGATGTAGTAAATAACACTGATGTAGTAAATAACACTGATGTAGTAAATAACACTGATGTAGTAAATAACACTGATGTAGTAAATAACACTGATGTAGTAAATAACACTAATGTAGTAAATAACACTGATGTAGTAAATAACACTAATGTAGTTAATAACTCTAATCACTACATCAGTTTCAGTGTTTATATAAAACAGATTATTACTCACTTCAGTGTCTGTAGTTTCATCATCCTTCATCATCCTTTAGAGCAGAGAGAAACTTCACTCCTGAGTCTCCTACTTTATTCCCAGTCAGATTCAGATCTCTCAGGTGTGAGGGGTTTGATCTCAGAGCTGAAGCGAGAGAGCTGAAGCGAGAGCAGCACAGCCTTCATCTGATACTCCACAATCACACAACCTGCAGATACACAATGACACTGTCACGGATCCACCTGCCACGCCCCCTTTGGTGGCTCTCTATGCCTCCACTCTCCATAGAGCTCCAGGTTTAACCACGCACACCTGGAGCTCATCATCATTCATGCCTCCACTCTCTCTGATGCTCCAGGTTTAACAAGGCACACCTGAAGCTCATCATCACTCCACCCCCCTCCTACATAAACTCCTCACTCACATTCACTCCCCGTTCGTTATTGTTTATGTTGGACTTCCCGTACTGCATGTTTTGGCGTTCCGTTTTTCATACAGGACTTCTTTCATTCGTTTCATCCGGACTCCAGAATCCCGTACCGGCTGCGCTTCCCCTCCCTGTGCATCCCGGGTCAGCGACGCTTCTCCCAATGCGCTACTCGGACTATCTCTCTGAACCTAAGGACTGTCGTGTGTGTATGTGCGGCGTGTGTGTGCTTGTGTGTGCGTGTGTGTATCTCTCTCTCACGCATGCCATTAAAACCCGAGCGAGCTGTACTCCGGCTTCTGCCTTTTGTTTCGCTCACACCCTGACAGAATAACGAACCTCCTGAAAAGGATATAATTTACAAAAAATAAAAATTAAATGATCGGGTTGCTGCCGTAGTCCCGGCGCGATCCCAACCTCGGATGGAGGATTCGCTGTGCCGCGATGAAACGACGACCGAGCTCCGCCTCGGGAAAAACCCGAAAACCTGCTGCCGTTTCACGCGGATCATGCTCGGCAGCGCCCCCGTGATGACGTCATGGATTTTCCGGCTCGCTTCTCCGGCGACAGAGATGAGTGGGGCGGATTTCTAGCGTCAGTAGATATATGGACTTTTATTCGTCCTCTTACCCCAAAAAAGCAGACAAGATCACACTCCACATTTTCTGCTGTCTGGAGATTCTCTTTCTCTGGCCAGTGAGTTGTGGAGCGCCTCTGGTGGCGAATTCGGCTCGTGCGCCCGGTTTATCCGGCTTCTCACCCGGGAACTAGGGATGGTCACCGCAGATCTCCACCATCTCTCTACCGCTACCGGACACACGATTCCGCTCCAGTGTTTCCCGAAGAGCTCCGTTCCGCACCAGAACTTCCCAGAGAGCGCCACTGCATCCCAGGACCTCTGGGGGATTTCCACCCTGCTCCAGGCTCTACACCAGGCCCTTCAAAATGGCTCGGCTCCATTCCAGGACCTCCATGAGATCTCCGCCCTGCTCCAGGCCCTTCAGGGGGGCTCCACTCTGCCCCAAGGTCTCCAGGAGATCCTCAGCCTGCTTCAAAACCTTCAAGAGAGCACAGCTCCGCCCCAGGACCTAAAGGAGAGCGTAGCTCTGCCCCAGGACCTCCAGGAGAGCTCAGCTCCAGTCCAGATCATCAAGGAGAGCTCAGATCCGTTCCAGGTCATCCAGGAGAGCTCAGCTCTGTTCCAGGTTGTCCTGAAGAGCTTAGTCCTGCTCCAGGACCTCCACGAGCGCTCAGTTCTGCTCCAGGACCTCTATGGGAGCTCAGTTCCGCTCCAGGACTCCCAGGAGAGCTCCATTCCGCTCCAGTGTGACCCCGAGAGCACCTTTTCGCTTCAGACTTTCCAGGACAGCTCCTTTTCGCTTCAGAGTTTCCGGGACAGCTCCTTTCCTCCCCAGGATCCTGAAGAGGGCTCGGCTTTGCTCCAGAGTCCTGAAGAGACCTCGGCTCCGTTCCAGGACCTCCAGGAGAGCCCAGCTCTGCTCCATTGTGTCCCTAAGAGCACCTCTCTGCTCCAGTGTGTCCCCGAGAGCACCTTTTCACTTCAGAGTTTCCGGGACAGCTCCTTTTCACTTCAGAGTTTCCGGGACAGCTCCTTTCCGCCCCAGGATCCTGAAGAGGGCTCGGCTTTGCTCCAGAGTCCTGAAGAGACCTCAGCTCCGGTCCAGGACCTCCAGGAGAGCCCAGCTCTGCTCCATTGTCCCCCTGAGAGCAACTCTTCACTCCATTGTCCCCCTGAGAGCACCTCTCAGCTCCAAGATCCCCAAGCAAACTCAGTTCCACGCCAAGGTCTCCCGGCGAGCTCTGTTCCGCTTCAGGATCTCCAGGACAGCTCCTTTCTGCCCCGGAGCTTCCCAGTGCACTCAACTCAGCCTCAAGGCCACAAAAAAGACGTCATATCGCTGCCTGGATGCGAAAGGGACATCGTACCGCCGCCTCACGGTCTCCCCGAAGGCAACGGCTCGCCTCAAGGTCTCCCCGAAGGCGACGGCTCGCCTCACGGTCTCCCCGAAGGCGACGGCTCGCTTCGCTATTCCCCTGGAGGTGAGACAACGTCACAGGGTTCTGCTCCTGGTGAAGCCGCGTTGCAGAACTTCTCTCTGCCCCAGAGCATCCCTGAGAGCTCCTCTGCGGTCCACAGAGTCTCCGAGAGCTCCTTTCCGGTCCACAGAGTCTCCGAGAGCTACTCCTTCAACGACGTCTCGCTCCCTAGCTCCCTGGAAGGCGACGTCTTGCCCCAGAGCTCCTCCTTCAGCGACGTCTCACCAAAGAGTCTCTCCGTGAGCGACGTCTCACCTCAGGGCTCCTCCAATGATGACATCTCGCCTCTGTGCTCCTCCGGTGGCAACGTCTCGCCTCTGGGCTCCTCTCCGGGCGAAGCCATACCTCCGAGCGCCTCCGAGGTCGACGTCACGCCTCCGAGCGCCTCCGAGGTCGACGTCACGCCTCCGAGCGCCTCCGAGGTCGACGTCACGTCTCACGGTCTCCCCGAGGGTGACGGCTCACTTCACAGTGACGGCTTGCCTCACTGTTCCTCTGGAGGTCAGGCCACGTCACAGGGTTTCTCTCCCGGTGAAGCCACATCGCAGAGCTTCTCTCTATCCCAGAGCATCCCTGAGAGCTCCTCTGCGGTCCACAGCGTCTCAGAGAGCTCCTCTCCGCTCCACAGAGTTTTAGAGAGCTCCTCTCCACTCCACAGAGTCTCCGAGAGCTCCTCTCCACTCCACAGAGTCTCCGAGAGCTCCTCTCCGCTCCACAGAGTCTCCGAGAGCTTCTCTCCGCTCCACAGAGTTTTAGAGACCTCCTTTCTGCTCCAGCACGTCCCGCATCCGAGCCCCTCTGATGGTAAAGTCTTGCCTCCGTGCGACTCCAATGGCGACGTCACGCCTTTGAGCTCCTCCAAAGACGACGTCACGCATCTGTGCTCCTCCGATGGCAACGTTTCGCCCCTGAGCTCCTCCTTTGACACTGTCTCGCTCCCGGGCTTCCTGAAAGGCAACGTCTCGCCCCAGAGCTTCTCCTCCGGACACAACCAGGGTCGTTTTTCTGATTCCAGCTCCACCGGGTGCGTCACTCGTACTCCAATCTCAACTACAGTCGTAGCTCCGATCCAGACCTCCCCATTGGGCATCTATCCAGCCCTGATCGCCGCCGAGGGCCTCACTTGGTCTCAGGTCTCTGCTGTGGAGGTCGCTTAACCTCGGGACTCCCCTGCGGGCGCAGCTTGGTCCCTATCTGATGCTGGAGCTGTCTCTCTGCCTCCTGGCTCCGCCGAAGACGTCCCTTCGTCCCTGGTCTCCGCTACAGGCAGCTCTCCATCCCCGGTCGCCACTGGAACCGTTTCTCCGGCCTTTGTCCTGGCTCCGATTTTCACCAGGGTTTTCTCTCCAATTCTGGCCTCCGCCATGAGCTACGCACCGTCTCGGACCTCTGCTGGGAGTATGGTTCTGTCCTGTGCCTTCGGGATGGGCATCCGGGTCCTGCGCTTCGCCTGGGCTGTCGCCCTGCCTCGGGTCCTTCCTGACCTTCTCCGGTTCTGCGGCGGTTCTGACCAGGTCCCGTTCATCCCTGGATGGACACCGGGATCCTCCTCTGAGTGCCCTGGCCCTTCGAGCGTCTGTGGGTTTGGGGCGTCAGGTGCCGCCCCTCAGGGAGGGGGGTAATGTCAAGGAACCACCTGCCACGCCCCCTTTGGTGGCTCTCTATGCCTCCACTCTCTATAGAGCTCCAGGTTTAACGAGGCACACCTGAAGCTCATCATCACTCCACCCCGCTCCTACATAAACCCCTCACTCACATTGACTCCCCATTCGTTGTTGTTTATGTTGGACTTCCCGTACTGCATGTTTTGGCGTTCCGGTTTTCATACAGGACTTTTCATCCATTTCATCCGTACTCCAGAATCCCATACCGGCTGCGCTTCCCCTTCCAGTGCATCTCAAGTCAGCGGCGCTTCTCCCAATGCGCTACTCGGACTATCTCTCTGAACCTAAGGACTGCCGTGTGTGTATGTGCGCGCGTGTGTGCATCTCTCTCTCACGCATGCCATTAAAACCCGAGCGAGCTGTACTCCTGCTTCTGCCTTTTGTTTCGCTCACACCGTGACAGACACACACTTCACTCTCTCAGTTTCTACACATTATACATCCTTTGTGTTCTTTCTACTAGGGAAGGAGGGAGAAAGATGGAGGGGGGGCGGTAGGGGGGAGGAGAGACTTGACTTTTAGGTCTCTTTATTGCTAAAAGATTTAGAAAAGTTAGAACATTTGATTAATTTGAAACTTTAAGTTGCAGAAAGCCGTCATGATCAACATCACAAATACATTCATTTATTCCTGAACAGCTGCTGATAAACGAGCTGGATTTTTACTCGTGTTTATATTAAACCCCTAAAAACAGCATCAATTTAGTTTATTCCTTTCCATTTCACTTCCGTTTCTACAAAATCATATGATCATTTCACGTTCCCAAATAAAAAGTTCAGTAGTAGCTGAGTATTTTTCCTGCTCTTTGTATATTTGGGATTATAAACAAACTGTTTACATTTCCATGTGCAGCATTAAGCAGATGCCCGTGTCCAGAGCGACGTCCAGAAGTGCTTTAAGCCTCAATACACTTTACATGCACTTTTCCGATCTCCCACCACTGACTCATAGATTCAACACATTCAAACCTCTTCTTCTCTTTTTTCCATTCTTTCCAAATGTGTTTGAAGTTTTCACAGAATGTTTTTTCTGTAAAGTTTATGAATGAAATACCAGTAGGAACTTCTGTGTTCTTGTTATTATTGTGCACTCGACTAGGATTAGTTTATGGTTTGAAAGTGGTGTAAGACTTTGCTTGATCCTGACCAAAAGGTCGGCCCTCCCCGAGAACACAGCATGGATGCCCGAGAATGCAGTGTGTGCGCCCTGTAGGTGCCCGAGGCAACAAGAACATCAAAAGAGAACTCTTTACACCACACCAAGTTTCCTTCAGGACTCACAGCAGGGGACCAAGACCCCACAACACCCCTCTCGAGAACCAGAACTTTATCACGTATACAGTGGGCTCCCCGGAGAGCTTTCCTTGGTCTTCAAACACCACATCTCCATACAAATGGTAGATCTGCAGACAAATGTCTGACCCCTCTACCCCTCCTTTCCTTGTTACATTCTCAACATAGGACATTCTTGTAGCGAATTTAGCTCGCAAAGAAAAGGTAATATTTATAAGTAATTATAACAGGTTATAGTTACTCCTAAATATTTAAATTAAGTTGAAATGACGGTAATAGAATTAACATTACACTTATTTGTCTGTTCGTCTGGCAAACAGACAGTATAATTTATATTAATTCTATAAAAGAGGTATCTCCCTGGCCAAGAAAGACGTAACTCCCTTTTACTTTATACCGTAAATTAAATTAATTAAATAGAGCATGTAGTTCAGACCTAATGTTTGCAGGAACTTCGCATTTATGGAACGTACTCAGAGGCAATCACTTATGAAAAATACGCCGTTTAATGAATGAGACAAACACAACATAAAATTACACAAACAAAAAGAAATAGAGGAAATTAAAATTCAAATAAATTAAACGAAAGTTGAAATTAGGAAAGGAGGAAGAGAAAGGAAAGGTAAAAGGATGAGAAAGAAAGGAAAGGCACTTTACTTCAAGTTAATCACATCCTAACTGAGAAATCATCACGGAAATTTTAATTCGCTTTAATATTAAGGGGTTTAAACTTAACACGCATCTAAATTAGTTGGTAAACTGGTTACTTGCATTGACTTGTTGCACAAGAGTCCGGATGCAGTAGACAAAAGAATCTTGGACGAGTCGGTTAGGATGGAGTCAGATGTTCTCCCAGCTTCTCCTGAAGATCAAAACAGTTGGTGTTTTAACGATAAAGCTTGCTGGAAGACCTCCAAAGAGATTCGAGATCTCATCCTGAAGAGTCGCTGCTGAGCTGTTCGAAGCGTCCGACTCTCCAGGCCATCGGGCCTTTCCGGTCGAGCCGAGTGAGCGAGTTGCTCCCTTGACTGAACTCTGACTGGACCCGACTGCACTTTGACTGGACAATGATTAGTTGGGTTCAAGGTGTTTTAAAGGTCCTGAACCCCACCCATCCTTGGGGGAATGGCCAATGCTATGGCCTGAAATTTTGGAGGGAAAAACTTCCTTTGTTCATGCATCTGTGGGCATGGTTTCCGGGCTATACTTGCTTTTGGAGACTTTAAAGTTTTATTCAAAGTGAATTAAGACGGTATGGTACATTTCATGATAGAATGTACCATTGTTTGAAAAATAAAGAAACAGATAATTTTGCGGTCATTTGGATACTAAACATGAAAAGGAATGACAGTATAAGGCAGAGGTACATTAACTTACAGAGATCAGTAATTAACTGATGTTAATACAATGTTGTATTCTGATAAATAAAATGCACCGTTGTCAGGAAAGTAAAGAACAGATCATTCTAAGTCAATCAAGCTTTAAGAAGAGAAGAGACAACATTTAACACAGAGTTACATTTGAGTTTATTGTTTTATGGGTTTGGTCCTGTTTAGAGTCTTCGGAGGGGGAGTGTGACACTTTATTTATACACCACCCCAATAAAAGTTCCACCTTTTGATTGAGATGTAGATGTCATAGGTTAAAAGGAATGCCTGGGACATGAAGTCTAAATGACCTGTGCCAGACGCTACATTCTACAGCACACCAGATAATTATGTGTAAGAAAGGTCATATCACATGTAAATAACGACGGAAAATGTTAATGTTTCTTTTCATTACAAAGGTTTTATTGCGACTGGTACACAGGTCCCATTCCCATAGCAATAAAACAAATAATAAAAAAGGGTTTAATAGAGTTAAAAAAACATAACTCTATGCAAGGGGCATGTGCCCCACTACAAATGTATACAGGCGAGGTGCCGCCCACAGGTCTGTAAGAACCAATCAATGCAAACTTCCATTGATGAATAATGTTTACATAATGTTTACTCTATCTGGATATTTAAGGAGAACTGACCAACATTTCGTGGGAATCTGTAAACAGATCTCCTGCACATACCAGGTATGAAAGGTTTTATATTTCCTGTTTTAATGTGGTAGTGAATAATACATCAGCTGAGGATTTTTAGAGATACGACTAGCACTTGGCGTTAGTTTAAGTGTACTTAGAAGCGTGGAGGCTAACAATATGTATTGCCATTTAGAGTAACATTTCTGATCACTCTAAATAGGGTCAGCCTCAACCTCTGATTATTTAAATATTATTCTATTCATTATCTGTGGTTAGAAATAATTATTGTAATAATTGTCACCTCTAAGGGGACTAAATAAAGTATGTTTAAAGTTGAGCACGCAGAGAGCGGCCGCTTAAGCGTATAGTCCAGCCTCTGGCAGCGACCAATACTGATTCGCTTATGACCGTTGACCAGTATATTAATTATAAGGCCCATACTAGGATCATGTGCGACTATGAGAACCAAATAAATGAGTGTAATGCCAGAGCTTAATCAGAATAACTAAACAAACATCCATCCAATTTATGCTATTAGTATAATTTTTTTTTTTTCAGGTTGTTCAGAGTGTCTGATTGCTGTTGAGAGTTTGTTTAATGAAGATGTTTCTGCTGTGGTGTGGTTCAGAGCGAACATGTTTTCCTCAGAAGACACAAACTTTTCTAGATGGGGAAAGAAATCACTTACTTTAACTCCTCCTAATCCTTTAGTCTCATCCAAAAATCTGTTTATTTGTTTGACAGGGTAAAGATCCTTTTTTAGACATGTCTGACCACTGTTCTTCATCTCTGATGCTCTCAAGGGAACACTGAGATAAATCACTCAGCTGCTCGGTCAGGGCTTCCTTCATCAAACTCTTGATGTCACCCAAATGAGGATGGGTTCCCCTTTTTGAGTCTGGTTCCTCTCAAGGTTTCTTCCTCATTACTTTTAAGGAAGTTTTTCCTTGCCACAGTCACCATCAGGGATAAATGCACCCCATTCACCTTGACTGTTGATTTCTGTAAAGCTGCTTTTCTGACAAATGTCTGTTGTGAAAACTGCTAAAGAAATAAACTTGACTTGACTTGACCTCACAAGCCTGAACTCCCTTAGCACCCACAGCCACCACCTGATCTCCATCTTCACTTCCCTTACTGGTCTTTTCACTTTTCTTCTCTAACTTTACCATTCACATCACTGACCATCACACTCGCATCACTGACCATCACACTCACATTACTGACCATAACACTCACATCACCATTTATAGTGCCTTTCTTAATGTTAGTTAGAGATTAGGATTTAGCTTTAAATCATTTGAAGTGCTTGTTCTTGAAGTTGTGCTTTCAGACATGCATAGAAAACCCCTACTGTCTCTCGCTCTGGTCACCGTGTACGACCCCCAAGGCCCTATGCTGATTTTCTTCAAAAGATTGCTTGTTTTCTATCAGACCTCTTCATCAATTTTGTTAAAGTGCTGTTAGTAGGGGATTTAAATATTCATGTAGATGATGTAAACGATGCTCTAGGAAATATAATTTGTGTATTTATTAAACTCTTTTGGGGTTAAACAAAATGTCACCTGACCAACTCATCATTTTAACCACACACTAGACTTAATAATATCCCAGGAAGCAGACGTCACTGATATAGATATTTTACCTCCGAGTGATGACATCACAGACCATTATCTCACAATGAACACTACCGGTAAAGCATGTTAGCCGTGTTTCACCACGTTGTTCCAACCACTAAAAACAGATTCATAAACAACCTGCCTGATTTATCTCAATTTCTCACTAAACCCATAACTACTAATAATCTTGATGAAATAACTAACAACATAGAGTTTATCCTCACTAGCACATTAGACACCGTTGCGCCATCTGGTTTTCTGACCAACAGACACCAGCAGGTTCGATCTGGCTCTATCTGCTCCAACACTATGAACACTGGTGTACCACAGAGCTGTGTGCTGAGCCCCTTCCTCTACTCCCTCTTTACCCCCGACTGCAGGCCTGTGAATGGATCTAACTCCATTATCAAGTTTGCAGATGACACTACCGTACCGGTCTTATCACCAACAATGATGAGACTGCCTACAGGAAGGAGATCCAGCACCTAGCCACATGGTGCAACAACAATAACCTGCTCCTTAACACTTTCAAGACAAAGTAGCTCATTGTGGACTTCAGGAAAGAGTCAAGAGGCCCACATGACACCACCCACATCAATGGGATGGCTGTTGAGCGCGTATCCAGTTTTAAGTTCCTGGGGATCCACATCTCGGTGGACTTGTCCTGGACTACCAACACATCCAGCCTGGTCAAGAAGGCTCACCAGCGCCTCTTTTTCCTGAGGACACTAAAGAAAAATTAGCTTTCCTCTGACATCCTGGTGAACTTCTACCGCTGCGCAATAGAAAGTATTCTGACCAGCTGTGTCACAGTCTGGTATGGGAGCTGCTTTGTTGCAGAGTGTAAGGCACTGCAGCGGGTGGTGAAAACTGCCCAGCGCATCACAGGGACTCCACTACCAGCCATGGTGGACATAAAAAAAAAACGCTGTCTGCGTCGAGCTTGCAGCATTCTTAAGGACTCCTCTCATCCCGCCCATAGACAGTTTACTCTTCTGCCCTCCGGCAGGCATTACAGGTGCCTCCGGACCAGCCAACTAAAGAACAGCTTTTTTCCTAGAGCTGTCTCTATAGTGAACTCTGACACTCACTGGTACACTACCACATCTCCCCCCACACCTCACACTCCGTCACTTGGACTCTCTGAACAAAAACTTATGCTCACCAAGACACTGATCATTTCTCACCTCACACTTTGTTATTGCACGGACTGTTTTCACAAACCTTTGCTCATTTGCACACTGCTCTCTTTGTATTGCTGCTCACCATTAACTTATTACCATTGTATATATACCCGTTCTCTGTGTATAGTAATAGCAATAATATTATGTTCACCGTTCACATCCTTCTGTAAATTTCTGTGTACAGAATTAGGCATCTGTAAATCATGTTTATAGTACATATATACTTATCTGTATATTATTGTTCATCTGTATATTCATAGTACATATACATCTGTAAATTGATGTTGATAGTCCTATATTCCATTCTATTTACCTTATGTAAATCATGTAAACACTGTATATCCTGAACTTGCTTATATTGCACTCTGGTTAGACCCAAACTGCATTTCGTTGTTTTGTACTTGTACATGTGTAATGACAATAAAGTTGAATCTAATCTAATTTTTAAAAAAGGTTAGAGAACAAGCACCTGCACCTTGGTATAATAGTCATACGCATGCCCTCAAGAGAACAGCACGTAATCTGGAGAGAAAATGGAGGAAAACTAAATTGGAGGTATTTAGAATTGCGTATAAAGACAGTATGCTCAGCTACAGACAGGAGCTAAAAGCTGCTAGAGCTGAACACCTGAGCAAACTCATAGAAAATAGCAAAAACAATCCCAGGTTCCTTTTCAGTACAGTAGCTTAATTAACTACAAATCAGGTGTTAGGGTCCTGTTAGGTTTCTGTTGCCCTTTTGTTAATCTCCTTCACCTGCTTCCTATTTACCCTCTCATTATTTAAACCTAGTCTGTCTCGCATGCGCCGTTTGGTCTTTAGCTCATCAAAATGTATTGCTCCCTTCCTGAAAATTTTTCCAGAGGCTTTCCCGAGTTCCAGCTTACATTCCGGATTTTGTTTTTCAGAGGCTTTTCTAAGTTTGCGATACATCAAGCCTTTTTTTCCCCGACTTCCACATTCCAGCTTGCATCCCGGAATTCCTTCCCCCGAGGCTTTTTCCCTGCGCTGCTTCTCCCGAGGCTTCAAGTGTACATCACGGGTGGATTATTTTTCAGTTAATTCAGATAACACTCTTAACTTAATAAAATAAAATAAAATAGACCTCAAAAGCCAATGAAAAATCTTCAGTCTTGGATGAGAAAAAGCAAAAACTTCTATGAGCCCATAGAAGGTGGTCACTTCATAACATAAAAAATGAAACCCTGGTGTTACATGACACCTTTAGTTGTTTGTTTGTTTTTTTTTTTTCCTTAGCATAGTCCCCTTCCTGTGATTCCATATTAGGGTTTTCCTGTTCCCCCATTACCCTTATTTACGGCCTTTACTCTATGTCACTTAAGAAAAAGAATGTGTATACAACTTTCACCCCCTCTGGTAAAGCCAGGCACCGCTTCCTCCTGCTCTCAGGTTTTCATGTGTGGACAACCATTTTGCAGCCAACTTTATCTGTAGGTTCTTCAGCTCCAGACAGTATTTTCAGGTGTTAATCTACTGGAAATACAGATTTAATGCTGCAGGTTTAATTGGACTTTTGAGCTGGAATAAAAATTCACAACAGCTCAATTCTACACTGAGGGATTTTTGTGGCTTGTTAGATATTAGATCATCTTCTCTTTCTTCATTATTCTGCCTCGTCACATTCACATATGAGTTTCTAAGTAACTCCTATTTATAACCATAAAGACTGTAGAAAGAACATTACTTATAATCACACACTCCAGTGCTCATGTTCATATTGTTGAATCTTGATGTCACCCAAATGAGGATGGGTTCCCCTTTGAGTCTGGTTCCTCTCAAGGTTTCTTCCTCATAACATCTGAGGGAGTCTCCACGGCTTCTCATCAGGGATAAATGCACACCGTTCACCTTCACTGTAGATTTCTGTAAAGCTGCTTTGAGACAATGTCTGTTGTGAAAAGCGCTACAGAAATACACTTGACGTGACATTTATATCAACAATTTTGTACATTTATTAGATATTAAAAACCAAAACAATACAAAAGTCAATAAAGTCATTATTATAAAAAGATAAAAATTAAATCAACAATAATTTAAACTAACAAAAGTAAAAAATAAAACTTAACTTCCTCCTCAGAACATTGATGCTGAACCTAAAAGCTCTGCTTCAGTCTCACTATTAGAGAATGTGTGTTACTGAGGAGCAGGTCATGTGACTCTCAGAGAGATGATCTTACCACAGTTTCTCCAGTTTACAGTGAGGATTCTCCAGTGCAGCAGAGAGACACTTCACTCCTGAGTCTCCTACTTTATTCCCAGTCAGATTCAGTTCTCTCAGGTGTGAGTTGTTTGATCTCAGAGCTGAAGCGAGAGCAGCACAGCCTCCATCTGATACTCCACAATCATACAACCTGCAGATACACAATGACACACACTTCACTCTCTCAGTTTCTACACATTACACATCCTGGGTGTGTGTGTGTGTGTGTGTGTGTGTGTGTGTGTGTGTGTGAGAAAGAAAGCGAGACTTTTTACACCCTTTTATTCACCATAAGACTCAGCATAAGCCATGTAATGTTCTGGATGGCATCAGGTAATAAAAAAACAAAAGAATAAATAAATAAATAAATAAATAGCATTAAATGGACACCAATAAAAGAAGACACTTACAGTTAAAAAGATAGGTTTACACCCTTTTATTTACCATAAGACTCAGCATAAGCCATGTAATGTTCTGGATGGCATCAGGTAATAAAAAAACAAAAGAATAAATAAATAAATAAATAAATAGCATTAAATGGACACCAATAAAAGAAGACACTTACAGTTAAAAAGATAGGGGTGGGTGTAATCTTCAAATCCCCCATACACTTGTAAAAGTTCTGGATTTTGTAAGCCTGGAGAAGATTCTAATGGCATCGCATTCAGTGTTTAAAACCATTTTGTTTTTTCTGCTCAGGTATATTGCCGTTTTTGCTTGACCAAAAATCAAATTAATTACCTGACACATAAACCTGTTTTCCTGTTGTACTTAAAACCCAGAATAAAACACTGAAGAGTAAAAGTCACATTCAAGGAACTAAAAAGTTCTGTAACCTGAAGCAGTGTACAAAATCATGAAAAACAGTTCCGTCTTGTAAAACATCAGGGTTTAAAACAGAAATAAAAGAGTTTACAGAGATAATGCAGTATAAAATCCTCCACTCGAGGTCTGCCGGTTTTTAGGTAATGGTGGTTTGTACAGTGTCTCCACTCTGATTTAATATTATTGTTAAAACCAAAAACATTTCTTCACTTGGTGTACACCCTCCCACTTAGTTTTTTCTTATTTAAAACCTTAACACAGGCCCTGTAGAGCAGCTTCCCCGTCACTGTCCCAAAGTTCATCTCCCCTTCACCCCTGCACTCCAGAAGGAAGCCACCACATCCATCGAGGTCAGGAGCGATGTCCAGCTGGGGAAATGGTTCCCCTTCCGCAGGACCACTCTCGCAGATTTTATAGTCCTTCAGCTGAACACGCTCCTCTGCTGTTACTGTAGACCTCCATCGGTGTAGGAGCTGGTTAGTGATGCGCAGGGACCGTAGTCCTATACGTGCAGCCAGGTTATCTTCTCGTGACAGGTCTGTCCCTGCGACGTTCACCAGCTCCTGGAGTGTGACGATCCTTGAGGCGATCATGGCTCTGGACAGTGTGGGGGTGGTCGCACTGGAGATGTCCAGCCGACTCCCGTTGACCAGGGGCTCCTCCAGCAGCCAGTGTAGTGTTCCGCAGCCCTTCATTTTTTTTTTAAAAAGGAAGTCCATATTTTCAAAAGTCCACCGTAAAAGACTGGTAATCCAGTAACATTGTGCTTGTGTCCGTTAAAAGCAAATTGCTTTCCAGACCCAACCCTCCTGCCATGTGAAGTCCACAGGCTGCTGTCCTCCTTACCAGGTTCATGGGCCTGGTTAAGAGTCTCTGGATAAACTGGAGATGAAAGGCTGCTGTTCTGCTGGCGAGATAGACCAGCCCTTGCCCCCCTTCGTCCTTGGGCAGATGGAGGAAACTCTGCGGAATCCAGTGCAGACCATCCCAGAAGAAGTCAACGAGCAGCGCCTGGATGTTCGCAAGCAGGTTTGGCAGTGGATCCACACACGCCACAGAGACGACGCTGCCAGGTTGTTTATCACCAGCATTCGCCCCCTGTAGGACATCTTTGAAACCAGCCACTTCCACCTTCTCAGTCTGCCCTTGACGTGTTTTACAGTGCCTTCCCAGTTTTTATTTAAAAACTCATCACTCCCCAGGTAGACACCCAAGTAATTAAAACATACTTCTTTTCCACACCTAACATTCTGGGAGTGTCGGCTCCCCACCTCCCCACTCCCCAACTAAAACTGCTTCACTCTTTCCCCAGTTCCTCTTTGCTGATGATAAAATTTGAAAGCTTCCTAAAACAACAGTTAAAACATCTACGTCAGACTGGGATCCCAACATTACTGCCAAGTTGTCTGCATATGCTTACAGGTAAAGCGAAGCATTGGCACGTGAAATATTAAAACCAGAAAGAGAAGTCCTTAGATTGATTAAAAGAGGTTCAATTGCAAGAGCGTACAGCATTCCTGAGAGGGAACAGCCCTGCCTGATCGCTCTGTACACTCTAAAAGTAGCACATAAACCACCATTAACCTTCAGTACACTCTTAATTTTACTGTACAGTACCTTGATTATGGCTATGAAACCGGGGTTGAACCCAAAACTTTTCAGCACCTTCCACGAGGATTTATGCTCAACCCGGTCAAAAGCCTTTTCCTGATCTAGGAAAATCAGACCAGCCTTCATGCCAAATAGCCTGGAGACATCCAAAATGTCACAAATTAAATAAACATTGTCAAAAATTGACCTTCCAGGCACACAGTATGTCTGGTCATGGTGAATGATCTGCTCCATCACCCTCATCAGTCTCGATGCTAATGCTTTTCAGCTGGATCAGATCTACCTTTTTAGGCAACGGCTCTCCTGCAGCTTGACAGAAGCTGACCACCGTTTACACTTTCCCTTAGAACCTCCAGCATGTCCTGCCCTATTACTTTCCAGAATGCCTTGAAGAACTCGACGGAGAGACCATCTATTCCTGGCGCCTGCCCATTCTTGATGCCTTGGAGAGCCTCCTGAAGCTCAGACAGTGACAGCTCCCTGTCCAACTCTCTGGCCACGGACTCTGTTAGCTTAGGCAGATCTTTAAGCATGCCCTCTGCCACCTCCTGTGCCCCTGACCTCTTGCTGCTATACAGCTTTGAATAGAAGCTGACTGTCTGCTGGCAAATTTCAGAAGTATCTGACACAAGATCCCCTGATTCTGTTCGCACAGCATGCATTAACCTTTTCAGTCTATTCTTTTGCTCTAAACTGAAGAAGAACTTAGAAGGAGCATCCATCTCAGTGACGCTTTTAAAGTGTGAACGGGCCAGAGCCCCCTGTACTGCAGTACCAAACAGGTCGTTCATTTTTTTGTTTTTGAGGGCTTCAATATGCCCTCGATTTCCTGTGGCCTCCAAATGCTTAAGTTCCACCGTCTTTATCTCCAGAGCTTTCAGAGATCTGGCAATGTCTCTTGTGACATTGAGAGTGTATTGTTGACAGAAAATTTTAATTTGTGCTTTTGTTACATCCCACCACTGCTGTAAGGAGATAAAAGCTGCCTTTTCCCCTTTAAAATAATTCCATAAAAAAAATAAAAGACTTAAATTAGCATCCTCTAAAAGTGCGGTGTTAAAATGCCAGTAGCTGCTCTTAGGTTTAATATTCTTTTTACTGATACACTGAACCATACAGTGATCAGAGATGCCTACTGGAAAAATAAAACACTTCGTAAAATAAATCAGTTGATGCCTAAAGCAATAAAATTGATCCAATCTCACCAGGTAGAGCATGCAATGGGCTAATGTCTACTATCTCTGTTTTTCATAAAAATTTCTCCATATGTCACAGAGACCGTGGGTCTCCACCCACTCCCACAGACGCTTAATGGAAGCTGTATGAGGTTCTATGTGATTTCTGTCTATATTTTCCACTGTACAATTAAAATCTTCTCCCAAAACTAAAAACTCTGCAGTTTTAAATAACATCATTAAGTTTGTGTAAAAACTTCATTCTCTCCACTCAGTTGGTGGGAGCATACACACAGATAAACACTAAAACCTCATTCTCATAAAAAACAGTTACTGTAATTTCCAGACTATTGAGCGTACCCAAATATAAGCCACACCGACTGAATTTTACAAAGATTTTTATTTTTAACACCTGTCTATAAACCACAGGTGTCTGTTACACGGTGTAACGGGTGAAATATGTTGTGGCTCCTTTAAAAGCAGAGCGGTATTTTGGGAATAGACTGCTGCCGCATTTTGCCGGTATAACTGCATGTGTTAGACTGAGGAATATGTCCTTATCCCGATGCCGTGCAGCACAGAACACAGGTTAGATGCGTTTTTTCGTTTCTGTTTGGAAATTTCATTGGTCTAATGTTATGGGGTTCAGTTTTTTGGCTTGAAGTTTGTGAAACCGGGAAAAACCCAGGAAAAATACATAACTTAGCTGCTTGGTTGTCAAAACGTGGGAAAAAGTAGCAGCTTATAGTCCGAAAAATTTTGAAAAGCCTCCCGTTTAAAATTTCTTTCACCGTGTAAGAAACAAGAATAAAATTACAAGTAAAAAGCAGGGCAGCACCACCACTAAGAGCCGTGTTATGGATTAAAATCACCAACCCGTCCCAATCCTTCACCCAATCTGCAGCGTTACTAACATCACTGTGGGTCTCCTGCAACATGACCACATTAACAGCTTCTGTTTAATGAGCTCATACATCTTTATTCTCTTTATATGTTCCCTTGCTCCATTTATGTTAAAACTTGCAATCTGGATTCCTTCCATTCAAATTAAATATAGATAAAAACATACATATGTTAAAAAACACTTCAAAGTAAAACCCACCACACTCTTTATTAATCTTCGTCAGAGTTCTCCCTATTGACCTTCGTTATCAGCTTCTTTAGCTTGTATATTTCCTGCTCAGCGAAGGCACTCTCTTTTCTAAAATGTTTGACATCGTAAATAAATAGTTTATGGTATGGGAAGAACTCTTTAACTGATATATTTTTTTACCACTTGGTGGTTCTTAAAAACTCTTTTATATCATCAGCAGTATACGACACATTTAGTGCTTCCTCCTGAGACTCTTGATTAAACACTGAATCAGACATGACATCGTCACTGTCTGATTCAGCTTTATCTGCCTTCAACTCTTTTTTGCCTGTTTTTTCCCCCTGTCCTCTACCTCGTTTCTTCCTCTTTGTTGGAACTTTATAAAGAGGCTCATCTTCTATCTCCACGTCTCCCCCGTCCGCTTACACTGGTGTAGTGACTGGTGCCTTCTGGCGACAGCTCTGCACCCCTGTGCCTTTCTTTGCCAGCGCAGGCAGCTCTAGCACTGCTCCAGAGTCCACTGTGACTTTCCCAGTTTCACTCGGTTCCTCCTGGTCCGGTTCTGCCGAGCAGGGCTTCTCCCGGTCTGGTGCAGCCAAACACGGCTTCTCCGGGCCCGGTTCAGACGTGCAGGTCTTTTCTATATGCTATAATCGAACTCATCAATCCTGAACTTAAGAACCACATTCAATTCCTCAACACCTTCATTGAAGACCATAAAAACCATCCGCCTAAAGGACACCAAGTGCCTAATCAGTGGGGACTTACAGCCGAGGGGGATTTTTTTCATGGGGGAGACGGTTTGCTCGTACCATGACAGCTCTTTCACAATCGCCTCATAACTTATAAAGTTATAAACATTGGTAAACATAACTTTCTTAGCAGGAGAACTGAGGGGAGAAACCAATATGGTATATATATTCTCATACCCCACCACATTACACACACTCCTCTACACTAGCCCCACACACACACACACACACACACACACACACACACACACCTCTACACTCACCTTGCACACCACCCGCACACCGTGCCGGCGAGTCAAACTTTCAAAAACACTTGCATTTTAAGACGCCATACTAAACACTCACACACACAAAAACACACACACACACACACACACACACACACGATATTTCCTAGATGTTATAGAAAAAGTAGCTACAAATCGCAGAGGAAAAAAAAAGGAAAAAACGCCAACCGCTCTCGTGCTCTACATGCCACACTCACCCAACCCCCTCAGAACATTGATGCTGAACCTAAAAGCTCTGCTTCAGTCTCACTATTAGAGAATGTGTGTTACTGAGGAGCAGGTCATGTGACTCTCAGAGAGATGATCTTACCTCAGTATCTCCAGTTTACAGTGAGGATTCTCCAGTACAGCAGAGAGACACTTCACTCCTGAGTCTCCTACATTATTCCAGGACAGATTCAGATCTCTCAGGTGTGAGGGGTTTGATCTCAGAGCTGAAGCGAGAGCAGCACAGCCTTCATCTGATACTCCACAATCCCACAACTTGCAGATACACAATGACACACACTTCACTCTCTCAGTTTCTACACATTACACATCCTGTGTGTGTTTTGAGATCAGTGGTCTGGATGGATGGATGGATGGATGGATGTAGCAGAAATATAAACAATAGATTGTGTAAATGAGAGAATTAAGATAAATAAACTAAATATTCGAACGATTTATTCAGTGACAAGAACAAGTCTGGTTCTTTAATGCAGCGTGTGTGTGTGTGTGTGTGTGTGTGTGTGTGTGTGTGTGTGTGGTGTGTGTGTGTGTGTGTGTGAGAAAGAGAGTTTGTGTGTGTGTGTGTGAGTGTGAGTGTGTGTGTGTGTGTGTGAGATTTTATACATCTTTACTATACATAGACATAAAAACCATAAAAACTTAAATCAAAACAAATCAAACAAACAAACGAGCAAAGTCAAAACATAAAACCAAAACTCAAATTAACAACATATCAAAAATTAATTCTTCATCAATTACAACACAAATAATGTTATTAAAGCACCTCTGTAATTCAAAAGACTCCAAGTTATTCATTCGTTGATAAAACTTTACTTAAACATTCACTCTAGCTTTTAAAAAAGCTTTAAAACAGTTACACCATCTTCATTTGGTCTGTTTTCAACTCTGTTTCTTCTTGTAACATATTAAAAGTTTTGTTTTTCCAACAACAAAGTTAGTCAACTGCCATTTTATTCTCTGCTTTTGACTAAATCTCAATCCTAAAATAAAAGCAGTAGGAGAGAAGTTTTCCTGAAATCTTACAAATCCTTTAACAAGGAAAAGATTGATCCCAATCTGAAACATTCTGTAAAGGCATGAAAAACTAAACTCTCTCTTATCCGACAGAACACACATTTATCATCAGCATCTGATTTAATAACAGAGACAAAGACATTCACAGCTATGACCCCATGTAGAATCCACCACTGCAGGTCACCAGCCTGCTTATTCAATGCTGGTTTGTAGAACACCCTCCACACTGACTTATCTTCTTCTCCTAAACCACATTTTCTCACCAAACAGTATCTTTCTTCTGGTTTAATGCCCCTTTATTTACAATTTTAACAAAACGCTTATACAGCTCTTTTCCTTCAGCTAAACTCAGATCTATATCTTTTAGACCTTCTATACCCAGCAGTGTGCTACACATACCTCTTAAATCAGGAGAAATGGTGATTTTGGGAAAGGGATATTTTATATCTGGAATCAGACTTCCAAATGAACTTCCTCTGTTCATTTTTTTTTCCAGAGTTTTAAAATAAATTCAGTTTGGCGTGAGGACCTCTGACCTAAAATGGTGGCCAGTGCAAGATCATCAATTAAAATGAGGCCACATCAATGACGTTCCATAACTTTACCATACCAGAGGCACAAAGTTTTAATGAAAGACCTGGCAAACACTCATGTGATAATTTAAAGTGAGATCCTTTAACCAAAGGCTCATCAAGCAACTAAAACAATGACTCTGTTTTACAAACCCTGATAAATCTGAAAATCCCCACATTTTAAATAGTCCATGATAAAAAGAAGGAAGTCCGTTGAAATTCAATTGTTTGTGATCCGTAAATACCAGAGTACTGTCAAGTCCAAGTCCATCGATCTGCTGTAATATGTTCTGAGACACTTTCCTTCAAACTAGATCTTCAGGCCCAGTTAACAGTCTCTGGATAAACTGCAAGCGAAAAGGTGCACCAGACCTTGACCTCCTTCTTCCACAGGCAAGAAAAGTACGCTTTGAGGGGCCCAGTGAAGCCGATCCCAAAAAAAGTCCACTTTGAAAAAAAGTCTAAAAAGTCCACTTTGCTTATAATATGGAAAGCCAAATGGTCTACACACACCAATCTGTGCCACAATGTAGAAGCAGCCAAATTGTTCATTATTAAAACACGTCCTCTAAAGGTATGTTGTGGATGAATCCACTTCCATTTTTTTAACCTGCCCTCTATTTTTTCTACCAGCCCAAACCAGTTCTTTTCTTGTGTGACAGCATCTCCAATAAACACTCCTAGATATTTAAGACCTCCTTTTTTCCAAGTTAACCCACCAGGTAATAACGGTGGCCCCTTCTCCTATTTTCCAACAATTACGGCATCACTCTTAATCCAATTTATTTTAGCAGCAGATACATTTCCAAACTCTTGAATGATTTTTACTCGAGTATTTATATCATTCTGCCCATTGACCATCATCATTCCATCATCAGCATAAGCTGATATCTGATGTTGCATATTAACATGAGGTAACATTAGCCCCTTTATATTAGACCATCATTTGTTTAATAATGGTTCAATTGCTAAGGAGTGAAGCGTTCCAGAGAGTCACAACCTTGTCTGATGCCCCTGTTAACACTAAAAGGGGCGGACAAACCACCATTGATTTTTAGCATACTTTCAATATCTTTATATAACACTTTAATTGCTCCAATAAAAACTGGGCCAAAACCAGGAACTTCAAAGATGTTTCAAAGATGTTGCTACTCAACCCTATCCTTTTTCCTGATCAGTGAAGATGAGCCCTAAATTAATGCCCAATAGGCCAGCAACATCTATTACATCTCCAACAAGAAAAATGTTCTCAGAAATAGATCTACCAGGCACATAATATGTCTGGTCAGGATGTATGATGTCCCCCATCACTTCGCTTAATTTATTTGCAAGAGTATTAGAAAAGATTTTCAGATCAGAGCACAACAGGCTCACTGGTCCCCAGCTCCCCTACAGCTCACTGGTAAAAAACCCTCAGCTATGCTCTCATTGAGAACATCCAAGAGATCCTCACCCAACACCTCCCAAATGGCTTTATAAAACTCAATTGGGAGCCCATTAAGTACTGGAGCTTTTCCCTTCTCCATAATCTCCAATGCCCTTCATAGCTCTTGTGCACACAAAGGCTTCTCTGGTGCCTCCTTTTGACTTTTTTTTGGAAGCTTTGGTAAATCTTGATAAAAACTGGCAGACATTTCCTCATCATCTTTATATGCACTCCCATACAGATCCTTATAGAACCTTCCAGCCCTTCATCTTATTTCAGACAGCACTGTAAGCTCCTGCCCGTTCTCTGATCACAATGAGTGAATGTATCTACTCTGCCCATTCTTTAATTCCGAATGAAAAAAGAATTTGAATGGGGCATCCATTTGTGTTACATTTTGGTAGCGTGACCTGACCAATGCACCTTTTGCCTTCACGCCTAACAGGTCTGCAAGAAACATTTTTTTGGACTTGAGAACATCAACACTATTTTGTTCTCCAGTAGACTCCTAAATTGTTTGTACATCTACAATTTCCTCTTCAAGTTCTTTAATTTTTTGTGTAATATTTTTAGAGACATTGAAAGTATACTGTTGACATAATAACTTAATTTCAACTTTTCCAACATCCCAACATTGTCTTTAATTTATAAAACTCTTTTTCGTAGCTTTCTGTGTTTGACTTGTTTGCCGCGAGTTCCGTGTTTGTATTGCACTCGGCGTTTTTAAACAAACTATTTTTTTAAGCTATTTTTAGAAAAAGCCCGCAGGCGACTCATGTGGTCCTTGCGTCCGACCTGGTGCCCGTGGGTACCATGTTGGTGACCCCTGCTTTATGGTGTGATTTTGACCAACCAATAGCTGTGACAATAGTCATCTTTGTTTTCAATACCCCAAAAGATATTCCCATGATCCTCCCATGCAAATATTATTGGTTTAAACATACTTTAACTGTGACGTTATGTGACGTGTCACTGAAACTTGAATTGTGAATACATAGGGTTGTTTTTACTCTGGACAGGTAACACAGAAGATAATGCGGGTTAACAGAATTATTCACAAGTCACTGTTATATGAACAATAAAACATTTACTTTAAATTACCAGAAAATCTACAAAAGTGTCACATAATAAAATATAATAGATGCAAACACACAAAATAAAAATACAAATACAAATAATAGTACAAATAATATTTCAAAATGATGTATATATTAGCGAAAGGGGCACAGGGTTTATTTGTATTTTTGTTATTCATTTTAAATCAGTACATGTGTCTGGACTCTAAAGTCTGTTCCGAATGATCCTGACAGGAATTACAATAACTACAAAGGAAGATAAGGAACCTACTGTATGATCTCCAACACGTTCATTCACACACTTGTTTACACACTCATTTACACACTCGCTCACACACTCGCTCACACACTCATTCACAGTGGTTCTGGAACAGCATCCGCTTTGAAGAGAAACTTACTTCGGGTTTAGATTCTGCGGAGGTCCAATAATATTATTGTGCCTGATGGCACCAACATCAATTCTGTTTATTCTGGGAGCATCTCCCATTTCATTTGTCCTTCTGAGTATCCTGAGAGAGAGAGAGAGAGGGTAAGGAACTTAGATTTGCTAGATAATACACATGTACTCAACACACACTTACAAAGCTTTCGCTCAGCAGCTCTCAGTGTCTCTCTGTTTTCAGTTTCATCAATATTTCTGGGAGCGTCCTAGGTTCTTCCGCCCTGATGGCCTGCACCGGAGCAGAGTTGGAGCAGCAGTGCTATCAGATAACATCTCTAGAAAACTTCACACCATCTGACTGGTAAGACATCAGGAAATCTTCAACTATAAGAACATGCATACAACAGACCAAATAGTTACAAGTTCACACAAAGCCCAGTAAATAGAAACCGTATCTATTCCTCATGTAGTAAAACCAAGAATTAAATACACAAGATCCAGAAATAATCTGATTGAAGTTAAAACGGAAAAATGCCAGATAAACAAACACCAAAAAGTTTTAAAGTTTGGTCTTTTAAACATTAGATCACTTGCACCCAAAGCACTAATTGTAAATGAGATGATCACAGAGAATTATCTCTCAGCACTCTGTCTCACTGAGACCTGGATTAAACCAGGTGATAGAAACCGTATCTATTCCTCATGTAGTAAAACCAAGAATTAAATACACAAGATCCAGAAATAATCTGATTGAAGTTAAAACGGAAAAATGCCAGATAAACAAACACCAAAAAGTTTTAAAGTTTGGTCTTTTAAACATTAGATCACTTGCACCCAAAGCACTAATTGTAAATGAGATGATCACAGAGAATTATCTCTCAGCACTCTGTCTCACTGAGACCTGGATTAAACCAGGTGATTATATGGGTCTAAACGAGTCGACACCTTCAGGATATGTTTATAAGCATGAGCTTATAAACATATAAGTTTATAAGTTGTACTTTCAGACATACATAGAAAACTCGCTCTGGTAACCGTGTACAGACCCCCAGGACCCTACGCTGATTCTCTTCAAGAGTTTGCTTGTTTTCTATCAGATCTCTTGATCAATTTTGATAAAGTGCTGCTTGTAGGAGATTATAATATTCATGTAGATGATGTAAAAGATGCTTTAAGATTATCATTTGTTGATTTATTAAATTTTTTTGGGGTTAAACAAAATGTCACTAGAACAAATCATCGTTTTAACCACACATTAGACTTAATAATATCCCA
>MU545793.1:3986-27371 GCA_024362625.1 Silurus asotus
CACATGTCCAGGCATGTCTTAAGTTTGCCAATGACCATTTGGATGATCCAGAGGAGTCATGGGAGAAAGTCATGTGGTCAGATGAGACCAAAATAGAACTTTTGGGTCATAATTCCACTAAACGTGTTTGGAGGAAGACGAATGATGAGTACCATCCCAAGAACACCATCCCTACTGTGAAGCATGGGGGTGGTAGCATAATGCTTCGGGGGGTGTTTTTCTGCACATGGGACAGGGCAACTGCACTGTATTAAGGAGAGGATGACCGGGGCCATGTATATATATATATATATATGAGTAAAAGACAGGAGCAGAGCTAAAGATGTTGAGATGTTCGTTGGAAGTGACGACGATGGACAGGATTAGAAATGAGTTTATTAGAGGGACAGCGCATGTAGGACGTTTTGGAGACAAGGTGAGGGAGGTGAGATTGAGATGGTTTGGACATTTGCAGAGGAGGGACATGGGGTATATCAGTAGGAGAATGCTGAGGATGAAGCCACCAGGAAGAGGAAAAAAGGAATATCAAGGAGGAGGTTTATGGATGTGGTGAGGGATGACATGCAGGTAGTTGGTGTGACAGAGGCAGATGTAGAGGACAGGGGGGTATGGAGACGGATGATACACTGTGGTGCCCCCTAATGGAAGAAGCTGAAAGAAGAAGATTTGGTTTTTGCGTGGAGTTTATTTAAAGTTTGTGAAGAGTTTATTTGGAGTTTGTATTGAGACCACATGGTGTTTGAGGAATAATTTAAACAATATCATCAGAAAAAACACAGTTCTCATTACTGTGAAAAAAGGAGTGAGTCTTACCGGGCAGTGATTGGTGGAAGCATCTGTTCGTTATGGCTCCAGGACACAGTGGGGGTGGGGCTTCCTTCAACCTCACATGGTAGGATTATCTCTGACCCCTCATTCACTGTAGTGCTAATGACCTCGGTGTGCCCATGTGCTCCGAGGATACGGGGCTTCGCTAGAATAAAAAAATTTAATCAGCTGTTTTTCATTCACTCTCTCTCTCTCTCTCTCTCTCTCTCTCTCTCTCTATCTCTGTCTGTCTCTCAGCAATGCTTACAGTGGACAGTGAGTGTGATTTCTTTGTGTGTTACTCCAGCTGAGCTGCTCGCAATGCAGATGTAACGTCCAGAATCAGCTGCAGTCGAGCTGAAAATCAACAAACTCCCATCAGACTGCGGAGGAGAAGACACAGGCTCATCACCCTGAGAAAGAGAGAGAGAGAGAGAGAGAGAGAGAGAGAGAGAGAGAGAGAGAGAGATATTTAATGAGAGAGAGAGAGATATTTAATAATGACTGTATATCTGTACATCACTTTTGCCCCAATCCATTCCCTGCACACTGTGGGCACAGTGCAATAAAATTTAAATAAACACACTAAACTGAATTTGTTTGTTTATTAGTTAATTTAAGATTTTGAGTGTGTTAGACGTTGAGTGTGTTGTGTGTTAGATGTTAAGGGGTGTTTGATATTGAGGGTGTTGTGTGCGTTAAATGTTAAATGTGTCACCTTGGTCCAGGTTATGGAAGGTTTTGGGGTTCCAGTAGTTTCACAAGGTAAAGAAACAGACACTCCTTCAGCAGCTTCATAATGTGTAGCAGAGGCTGAGATCACAGGAGGAACTGTAGAACAACTCCAGATTAGAATCCGTATCATAACTCAGAACTTTTATCAGAACGCCGAACCCTGCGGATCTTCAGTGTGTGTCCTGTTTCTCACCGTGGATCTTTAGTGTGATCGTTAAGTTTACTGATCCTGCCACATTCGTACCAGTGCACATGTATTTCCCAGCATGCTCTGGGGCAGCTCTCTTCATGTGCAGACTGCCATCATTCCTGATGGAGGTCCACTCACTGTTTTGGACCTGCAGGGTGAAGAACACACACGCACACAACATCACAATTCATTTCCACTCTCACCTGCACATACCAGCACTCACAGACACGCACACACACACACACACACACACACTCACACACTCACAAAGACACACACACGCACGCACACTCACAAACACACACCCACACACACACACACACACACATTCACAAAGACATGTACTCACACACCAACAGATGTACTCCTACCTTCTGTCCTTCTCGAGTCCAGACGATCTCAGGGGGTGGAGCTCCACCCATCAGCACACATGGCAGAGTGACAGACTCACCAACTACAGTCTTAACCTCAGATACAGCGTTATCTACCATCGGGGGTGCTGTATAAGTCGTTTCACACACACACACACACACACACACACACACACACACACACACACACACACACACACACACACACACACACGTTATAGGATATAGTTAAGGTTAAAGATGTAAAAGGACATAGCAAACCATAAGTTTGTGTACAGTGGGTATGAAATATGTGGGGGAAATATAAAAAAAATTTAAATACAACACCCTGAGTTTATACATTCAAGTCAAGTCAAGAAGCTTTTGTCATTTCAACCATATATATCTGACACAGTACACAGTGAAATGAAACAACGTTTCTCCTGAACCCTGGTGCTACATACAACAACAATCACAGAAAACACAGGGTTAAAGACTAGTAAGTGTTCTCGCCACATAAACGGCCTGGTGCAAACAGTGCAAAGACAACACAAGACAGTGTAAGACAAATACACAAAATAGCGCCACCAGTAAACGTGTTGTATATTGCACAGTGCAGTGTGTAAAACACGTAAACATTGTAATTAACAAAAATGTAAACAAAATGTTGTGCAAAAGAGCAAATAGCAGCTAGTCAGAAAAAAGATGTGCAAAAATGGAATTTAAACAGTAGTAATGAGCTGATGTAAGTAGTGCTGAAGACATGGTTGTGTGAAGTGTGTACGAGTGTGTGTTGAGTCCAGTTTGTACAGATCAGTCCCACAGTTTTGTGTGTGTGTGTGTGTGTGTGTGTGCGCGTGAGTTTCAGTTCAGTCCAGTGTTGGGGAGCCTGATGGCTTGAGGGAAAAAGTTGTTGCACAGTCTGGATGTAACGGCCCAATTGCTTCACAAACGCTTCCCTGATGGCAGGAGGGTGAAGGGTTGTGTGTAACGGGTGTGTGTAAGGGGTGTGTGTGTGTGGTCGTCCACAATGCTGTTGGCTTTTCAGATGCAGCGTGTGGTGTAAATGTCCGTGATAAAGGGGAGAGAGACTCTGATGATCTTCTCAGCTGTCCTAACTTTCCACTGTAGGGTCTTGTGATCTGCGACGGTGCAGTTCCCTAACCAGGCAGTGATGGAGCTGCTCAAGATGCTCTCAATAGTCCCTCTGTAGAACATGGTCAGGATGGGGGGATGGAGATTAGCTTTCCTCAGCCTTCTCAGGAAGTAGAGACGCTGCTGGGCGCTTGGTGATGGAGCTGGTGTTGAGTGACCAGGTAAGATTATCCGCCAAAATAACACCAAGGAATTTTGTGCTCTTGAGTGCTCTAAGAGAACATGGGTGCAGGGCTAGGTGAGTGCAGAGTGACTGGATGGGAGGACCCAAATGCAGGATGCACACAGAGGTATGGAGAAAACAGGCTTTAATAAAAATTAATCATACTGAGCAATGGGGCAAAGGCAAAAACAAAGTCCAAAAACAGTACAGGGTCAAAAACACAGGCAAACAGGGCAATGCAGAAAAAGGCAAAACCAAAATCCAAAGTCCAAACCAGGTAACTAGGGAAACAGAGTAGAACAGAAAACAGGTTCAGGTTCAGGGTAAGGATCAGCATCAGGTTCAGGGTAAGGATCAGGAACAGGATACAGACAGGCAGGCAGGGTGGAAAGAATAATCTCAGGGGCAAGGAAGCCAGTAAAATAATATGGCCAGGAGCTAAAGTCTTGATTGTCCTCATATACCAGGAGGCGCGGGAAAAACGGCAAGATGGCCGCCGACCCGGACTTGCTCACCGCGGAACCGGAAATGCGTGCTGTGAAACCGGAAGTGCATGTCGGGAAACCAGAAGAGCGCACAGTGTGCCCGGGAAATCCTGACAGTACCTGGGTAACAGCTGGCATTGCTTAGGGAGATGTTGGAAATATGGGTAAAGAGATCCACTAGCTGTTCTGCACATTTCCTGAGCACTCTGCCAGGAATGTTGTCTGGTCCAGCAGACATTCGTGGGTTAACTCTGCATAGAGCGTTCCTTACTTCAGCTGTGGTTAGACAGAGCGCCTGGTCACTGGGAGGAGGGATGGTTTTCCTCGCCGCCATGTTGTTCTGTACCTCAAACCAAGCGTAGAAGTCGTTCAGCGCATCTGGGAGGGAGGCGTCACGGCCACATGCGCCAGGTGTCTACATTGTCCTGGAAGTGGCTGTGGATTCTCTTGGCATGTGTGCGCTTTACCTCTCTGATGGCACGGGACAGCAGATAGATCCTGCTGGCCAGGTTCTCACCTGCTTTCAAGCTGGTCTTAAACACCTGCTGAGTGGTCTGTATGCTGGGATCAGCATAACAGAGATGATGTGGTCTGAGTACCCGATGTGGGGGTGGGTCTTCGCCCAGTATGCGTCCCGGATGTTTGTTTAAACAACATCCAGCATGTTTTCTCCTCTGGTTGAAAAGTCCACATTCTGGTGGAATTTAGGGAGCACAGACCTGAGATTTGCATGGTTGAAATCTCCGGTGACAATAAACAATCCGTCAGGGTGTGTGTTTAGTAGTTTGCTAATGGTCCCATAGAGTACACTAAGCCCTTCCTTAGCATTAGCGCTATGTGGAATGTACACTTCGAGCACAATAGCGGAAATGAGAACAGTTCACCGTTCCATGTTGATGTAAACACAGACCACTGCCACGAGTCTTATCGCACAGAGCTGCATTTTTTTCCCCACATCTGTCCAACCGCTGCAGGCGACACAGAGATCTGAAGGCCTGGTTCTTGAATCATGGCGAGGCAGCGTAGCTTCTGCCGCAGATCATCATTTACTGTGTTGTTTCTGAGTTGCTCTGATGTCCATAAGTTGAGTAAGGCAAGCTACAGAGTGAAAGTAGCACTATTTTGGGTCCAGAGCGGCTGCTGCGAGCTACTGCCGCGCCACCATTAGGTGGATCCTTTTATAATGGAGCTTTAACTGTCCTCAGTAACCTTCAGAATGAGTTCTGGAGTAAAATAACTCACACCTCCCATCAATCACAGTGACTCAGATAAAACATGATCAAAGTCAGCAGTTGCTGTAGGATTTACTTGATTGTTTGTTGTTGAATTTTATACTAAGAGCTTCAAAGGGTCATCAAAAAAACTGTGAGATGAAAGGAACCAATCAGGAGATTAATATAAAAGAATACCGAAGGCACTAAATGTACCATAGAAAATCATCAAAGCCATCATCAATAAGTAGAGAAAATGTGGAACCACAGAGAGACTGCAAAGATCAGGATGATCCTCCAAAGTTGATAAGAGGACAAGGAGAATGGTAGTAGAGAGGCGGGCTACCAAGAGACCAAAAGCAACACTGTAGGAACTACAGGAAGTTCTGGCAGGTTCTGGTTACTCCTTACATGTGACCACCATTTACTGTATTCTGCACAGGTCTGGGCTGTGGGGTAGGGGGGCAAAACGGAAACTGTTCCTTACAAACAATAATATGGCCCTTCCCAAGAATTCTAACTTGGCACTTGTAAAATAAGAAAATGTAAAGCTCCAAATACCAAGATATATTAACACAAAACCTTCTGTCCTCTGTCAGAATACTGAAAATAAAGATGAATTTCACATTTCAACATGCCAATGATCCAAAGCTCACATCAACAAAGAAATTACTTGTTGAAAGTCCTGGGCCGAAACCTCAATCCCATTCAAAACATTTGGAATGAACTTAAAAGAGCTGTACACAGGAGATCCCTCAAAATATGAAGAAACCTGAACTATTTAAATGTGTGAAGTTAACAAGGAATTCAGCAAGAGACACAAGGTGTTTCTACAAAGGATTAGTTGGGAGGGTGTACAGATTTCTGCACTCAGGGTGTTGTAGGTTCTTTAATTTTAAATGTTCCCAATTATTAAATATATAAAAATATAAAAAATGGATTTTTGTTCGTTGGAAAATCACTTTAAAGATGAAGCAAGTCTGATATTTATGTTTTTGTTTTTATATATATAAAAAAAAAAGAATGAATTTTTAAAACAGCATTTTTTATTAGGTGTGAAACAACTGCTTGAATAGTTGGCTGCTGAAGTTACTGGTAAGCCTGAGGGTAAGGTAATGAAAAAATGGTGGGCAATGCAGAGTTAAACGGTAGCAGAAAAAAGTGGCATCAGAGCATTTTATATTAAACAACAATGAATACTGTAACCTGGAAGTTATGTAAAGGACATCCAGCGTAAATCATGTGCCAAATCAAATATGCCGATCAGGAATCAGAATTTCATAGCGGATCGGTCGAGGCCCGGGTTACCAACAACCACCACAGGTATCATTAACAACAGTGTACAGTGTAAATTGTGCTGCTGTTGGCTGAAGGAGGAGAAGGAGAGGAGGAAGACATCTACAGAGACAGCAGGAAAAGGAGAAGTGGAGAAGAGTGGAGGTTCAGGTTGGTAAATGTCATCAGTGTTTATGCTGCACAAGTGGGCTGTGGGATGGAGGAGAAGGAAAGATTCTGGAGTGAGTTAGATGAAGTGGTGGAAGGTGAAGCTAGATATGAAAGATTGGTGATTGGGGCAGACTTTAATGTGCATGTAGGTGAAGGGAACAGAGGTGATGAGGAGGTGATGGTAGGTATGGATTTAGGGAGAGGAATTTGGAAGGGCAGATGGTGGTAGATTTAGCTAAAAGGCAGTGGCAAATGGCAAAGGGCAAATGGCAGTGTGGAGATGTGAAGCAGGAAGTGGATATGATTAGTAAGGAGGAAGTGAGAGCAGCGATTAAGAGGATGAAGAGTGGAAAGTCGGTTGGACCAGATGACATACCGGTAGAAGCATGGAGATGTTTAGGAGAGATGCAGTGGAGTTTTTTACCAGATTGTTTAACAAGATTCTGGAAGGTGAGAAGATGCCTGAGGAATGGAGAAGGAGTGTGCTGGTACTGATCTTTAAGGATAAGGGAGATGTGCAGATCTGCAGTAACTACAGGGGAAAAAAGTTGATCAGTCACACCATGAAGTTATGGGAAAGAGTAGTGGAAGTCAGGCTGAGAGAAGAGGTGACCATCTGTGAGCAACAGTATGGTTTCATGCTGAGGAAGAGCACCACAGACGCATTATTTGCTTTGAGAATGTTGATGGAGAAGTATAGAGAAGGTCAGAAGGAGTTGCAGTGTGTGTTTGTGGATTTAGAGAAAGTGTATGACAGGGTGGAGAGAGGAGTTGTGGTATTGTATGAGGAAGTCTGGTGTGTCAGAGAAGTATGTGAGGGTGGTGCAGGACATGTATGAGGACAGTGTGACAGCAGTGAAGTGTGCAGTAGGTACGACAGACTGGTTCAAGGTGAAGGTTGGATTGCGTCAAGGATTGGCCCTGAGCCCTTTCCTGTTTGCAGTGGTGATGGACAGGTTGAAGGACGAGGTCAGACAGAAGTCTTCGTGGACTATGATTTTTGCGGATGATATTGTGATTTGGGGTGAGAGTAGGGAGCAGGTGGAGAAGATCCTAGAGAGGTGGAGGTACACGCTGGAGAGAAGAGGAATGAAAGTCAGTAGGAGTAAGACAGAGTACATGTGTGTGAATGAGAGGGAGGGCAGTGGAGGGGTGCGGTTGCAGGGAGAAGAGGTGGAGAAGGTGGAGAAGGTGGAGGAGTTCAGGTACCTGGGGTCAACAGTGCAGAGTAATGGAGAGTGTGTTAGAGAAGTGAAGAAAACAGTGCAGGCAGGGTGGAGTGGGTGGAGAAGAGTGATAGCAGGAGTGATTTGTGATAGAAGAGTATCTGTGAGAGTGAAAGGGAAAGTTTATAGGACTGTGGTGAGACCTGAGATGTTGTATGGATTAGAGACAGTGGCATTGAGTAAAAGACAGGAGGTGGAGCTGGAGGTAGCAGAGCTGAAGATGCTGAGATGTTCATTGGGAGTGACGACGATGGACAGGATTAGAAATGAGTTTATTAGAGTTTACACAAATTGCTTATTTGCTTAATGATTTATTCATTTTTTACATAAATTGCTCAGACAACCCAAAATAAGTGAATTTGTTGAAGGAGAAATCCCACGTTCGCTCCTTAACAAGCAGCACTATAAGCTTTAAAATGTCTAAATTAAATATAAAAAATGTGGCTTTTGCATTTTTTAAGTACACCTTTTAAAATTTAATATAGTTATATTAAGAAAAACAGCTTGTTTAAAAAATACTAGTTGGTTGTTTTAATTAAATAATTAATTAATTGAAAAAACTATCATGCAATTAATAAATTATCAAAATAATAATTAGTTGCTGTCCGATTGTATTTATTCACTCTGTGTGTGTGTGTGTGTGTGTGTGTGTGTGTGTGTGTGTGTGAGACCTATGACAGTGAGGCGTGAGTGTGCTCGTCCAACTCCTGCTTCATTTTGAGCCAAACATTCGTACATGCCCTCATCTTTTACAGAAACATGAAGAATTTCCCATGATGCTTTGGAAGAGGAGCTACAGTTACACAGAGAAACAAAAAGAGAAGATGTTTATATTATATATAATCAAATTTTATACACACAGCAGAAAAGCAAAATGTGTGTGTGTGTGTGTGTGTGTGTGTGTGTGTGCGTGCGTGCGTGCGTGTGTGCGTGCGTGCGTGCGTGAAATTCTCGATTGAGCTCCCCCTGTAGTTTCAGGTGAATAATGTATATAAATAGAAAACCCTCTCACTGGTAGCTGTTCTGGTGTCCCAGCATCTCTCCATCTTTCCTGAAGGTGAGATTGAAGGGAAGCTCACTCTGAACACTGCACTCAATCAACACACTCTGCATCAACACACCACTCAGCACAGGCGGCATCTCCACCACAGGAGCGACTGATCATGAAAAACAACAGAAAAAAGGGACATAAGGAAGAAAGGGTTGACATCCTATTTAAAGGAGAGGAGAGGAAGAGAGAAGGAGGAAAGAAGAGGAGAAGATGAGGCAAAAAGAGAGGAGAGGAGATGAAAGGAGGAGAAGAAGAGGAGAAGAGAGGAGCAGAAAAGAGGTGAAGAAACGAGAAGAGAGGAGAATAGGAGGAGAGGAAAAGAGAGGAGGAGAGGAACGCTAGCAATTACCTGGAATAATGTTGGTGTATAAAACACTGGAGAGTCGATGAAAGTCAAATCCACCTCCATCTTTTCCCTTAACTTTAATAAAGAAGCCTTCAGATGGAGTTTTCATCTCCGGCACATTCCACAATCCACTCACTCCTCCATCCACAGGAACAGGAAGTAAAACACTGAGCAGATCCTCACCACGCTTGGACACTAACACCATACTACTCAGAACACCAGGAGAGCTCAGACCTGAACATTTCAAAAGTACGTGCACAGGAAAACCTGAGGAACCAAAAACAAACACACACACACACACACACACACACACACACACACCAAAGTTATGTTGGAAATGAAACACAGCCACAGAATAATTTTCCTTTCTGATGATCTTTTACCTTTGGTGGGTCGTTCTCTGGTCCTGCTGAATTCAGGAACAGGTGAAGTGGAAAAACCGGCTCTGAAGTCCAGGTTACTGACTCCAGTTACTCGGAGTGTGTGTCGCCCACTACACATTACCTATACAACCATAACACTCCTTACAAATCAGGTGTGAAGGTATTTCTGTGTTTAGAGTATAATGTATGTGCACCATCAAACCCCTGACCTTCAGACTGATAAACATCGAACCCCTGACCATCAAACCGATAAACATCAAACCACTGACCTTCAAACCGCTAAATATCAAACCCCCTGACCTTCAAACCGCTAAACCTCAAATCACTGACCTTCAAACCCCTGACCTTCAAACCCCTGACCATCAAACCCAAACTGTTTAAACGGAGTCTAAAACACATCTGTAACATTACAGTTTCCCTTCACTGGAATTCTCACTCCCAGGATGATTCTGATCCGGGACACAAACACAGTACCATAAAGATGTGGTGTGTGAAGTACTTTATTGTCATTGAATGCAATACTATGGATTTTAGTTTGCCAACTCTCAGACAGCAACAAAGGCATTTAAACATAAAATTCTGAAAGGAAATTAAATAAATAATTTAAAAAAGAATTCAGAATTTACAGGTGCAATAAAATAGAATGTGGCAAAAGTTGATTTATTTCAGTGATTCAACTCAAATTGAGAAACTGGTGTATTGAATAAATTTAATGCACACAGACTGAAGTAATTTAAATCCTTGGTTCTTTTAATTGTGATGATTTTGGTTCACATTTAACAAAAACCCACCAATTCACTTCTCAATAAATTAGAATATGTTGACATGCCAATCAGCTAATCAACTCAAAACACCTGCAAAGGTTCCTGGGGCTTCAAAATGGTTTCAGTTTGGCGACACAATAATGGGGGAAACTGCTGATCTGACGTTGTCCAGAAGAAACCCACTGACCCCCTTCATTAGGAGAGGAAGCTACAAACATTCATCACCAAAGAAGCTGCTGATCACAGAGTGCTGTCCGAGCATGTTCACAGAAAGTTAAGTGGAAGGGAAAATTGTGGAAGAAAAAGATGCACAACAACCGAGAGAACCACAGCCTCAAGAGGCTTAACAAGCAAAATCCATTTTATAATCTGAGTGAACTTCACAAGGAACGGACTGAGGCCTGGGTCATGGCATAAAGCGCCACCACACACAGACGTGTGAAAGAATTTGGCTACAGTGTACCAAATGTTACCAGTGTATTCCTCTTGTTAAGCCTAAAGAGAAGAAGAACTGGACTGGGGCCCAGTGGTCCAAAATCCTCCTTTCAGATGAGAGCAAGTTTTGTATTTCATTTGGAAACTAAGGTCCTAGAGCCTGGAGGAAGGGTGGAGAAGCTCACAGCCTATTTTGCTTGAAGTCCAGCAGTAGGTTTCCACAGTCTGTGATGATTTGGGGTGCAATGTCATCTGCTGGTGTTGGTCCACTGCCAAAAGCACCAAAAGCTGGTTAAATTACCATGGTGTTGGTGTGCTTGACTGAAGTAAGCTCACCAGAATCTCTGGCATATTTTGAACAGGAAAATGAGAAACAAGTGACCAAAACATGCAGATGAGCTGAAGGCCACTGTCAAAGAAACCTGGGCTTCTATACCACCTCAGCAGTGCCATAGTCTGATCTCCTCCATGCCACAATTTGATCTCCTCCATGCCATGCCTAATTGAGGCAGTAATTAAAGCAAAAGGAGGCACAACCAAGTATTGAGTACAGATACAGTAAATAAACAGACTTTCCAGAAGACCAACAATTCACTCCAAATGTTTTTTGATTGGTCTTTTGAAGTTTTCTCATTTGAGAGTTCACTAAATGTATTTAATACAAAGTTTTACAATTTGAGTTGAATTACTGAAATAAATGAACTTTTCCACAACATTCCAATTAATTGAGATAAAGCTGTACACTGTAAAAAATACAGGATTTTATCGATATATACAGGAGTGTGTATGACTTGTTTATGGAAGTGTCTTCTGAGAGTTTTATACTGCACATTAAATAAAGTGACCTTATAAAGCAGGAAGATGGGGATGTGATGGCAGCTACAGCTTTAGAAAAAAAGCTCCACTTTTGTCTGTTTGGTTGTGACCTGATGGTTGTGTACCTCTTTCCAGATGGTAAGGGAATAAACATTCTGTGGCCTCAGTGAGCAGTCTCTGTGATGATACTGTATTCAGCAAACATTTAAAATATACAGGTTTGGGAGATCAGTGCTTTGCAGTTTCCTCAGTACAGCTCACATTCCATACTATATGTGAGTACCGAATTTTCCGTACTATAAGCTGCTACTTTTTTCCCACTCTTTAAATGCGGCTTAAACAATGAAGCGGCTAATTTATGGATTTTTCCGGTTTCACAAACTTCATGCCAAAAAACTGAGCCCCATAACATCAGACCAATGAAATTGCAGAGCGGGTTTAGGTGAACCAAAGTCTTTATATTAAATCAGATGCGCTCCCACTGAATCGGGCCGCACCACATCATAAATATGGATGATGTTCCTCTGAGGTCTGACCTGCCATTCACTCAGACTGTCTACAGGAAATGTGAATCATTCGTCACGCTGAAAACAACCGAGCATGAAAACACACTTCACCTGTGTTCTGAGCTGCATGCCATAGAGAGAAAAGATTCACCGATAATGTAAAGTTCATTAGTTCATGTGTAAAGTTCATTAGTTTCAGTGTAGACCTGCGGCTTACAGACAGGTGCAGCTTATAAACAGTTGCAGCGTATTTATGTTCAAAATAAACATCTTTGTCAAATTAAGTGAGTGCGGCTTATATATGGGTGCGTTTAATAGTCCGGAAATTACGGTATGTGAGTATGTAAACGTTGGAGTAGAAGAACTCCAGGGTACTGCAGAGCCCTGTCCTCCGGAACACTGATCTGAAAATCAAAATAAACCTAACCCAGCTATGTTCTAAAATCTAGTGGAAAGCCTTCCTAGAAGAATAGGGTTTATTATAACATAAAGATAAAATACATCTGGAATGAGATTTTCAAACACATATGGGTGTGATGGTAGAGGTGCACAAAATGTTGTATTTACAATGTCATAATGTGATTAATGACATATGATGAGTTCACTTGATGCACTGATGCTGAAACACAAACTACCTTTAGGGTCCATAGTCCAGGATGTGGGTTCTTCAGGTTCACCACTAGAACAGAGTTTGGGATGTTCAAAAGCTCTCTCAGGCCCTGCCTCTCACCAACAATGTGACCTAAAACACCAAAATTGAATCAGTGACTGACACACACACACACACACACACACACACACACACACACACACACACACAGAATTATAAATCAGATCACTTACCAAGAGGATCTTTGAGCTCGATGCGAGGTGATGGACCACTCAGAGACACAGTCACCTCCTTTAGGCTAGGGTCAAAGGGCAACTCCCAGTGTGTCTCCTGCCTAAGCTCATGATCCGAAGAGAGCAAATGGACCTTCATAGCCTGTACAGTCTCCTCAACCCATTTCAGAACCTAAGAAGATATCAGTGAGTCATGTCACTGTGCTGTATTTACAGTATTTTATCTCAGAAACACCCTGAGACACATATTTAATAAAACCTGATTTAATAACAGATCCCCCAAAGTCACCATCAACCTTATCCTCAACCCCAACATCAACCTCAACATCAACCTCAATATCAACCCCAACATCAATCTCAACCTCATCATCCTCAATCTCAGCATCAACCTCAACATTAACCGCAACATCAACACCAACCCCATCATCCTGAACATCCACCTGAACAACATCCTCAACCTTATTCCCAAAATCAACCCAGTCATGCTCAACATCAATCTGAACATCAATCTCAACACTAACCTTAACATCATCCTCAAAAAACAACCCCAACATTATCCTGAACATCAATCTTAACACTAACCCTTAACATTATCCTCAACATCAATCCCAACACTAACCTCAACATCATCCTCAACATCAGCATCAACCCCAACATCATCCTGAACATCAACCTCAACAGCAACCCCATCATCCTCAACATCAATCTGAACATCAACCCCAACACTAACCGCAACATCAACCCCATTATCCTGAACATCAACCTCAACAACATCCTCAACAGCAACCCCATCATCCTCAACATCAATCTGAACATCAACCCTAACATTAACCTCAACATCAATCCCAACATCATCCTGAACATCACCCTCAACAACATCATCAACATTATCAACATTAACCCCATCATCCTCAACATCGATGTGAACATCAACCCCATCATCCTGAACATCAACCCCAACATCATCCTCAACATTACCCCCAACCTCAACATCATCCTCAAACTCAACATCATCCTTATCATCAACCCCAATATCCGCAACATCAAACCCAACATTATCCTCAAACATCAACTCCATTATCCTTAACATCAACTCCATCAACCCCAACAACATCCAACATCCTCAACAGCAACCCATGTGACTGAATGGGAAAAGCAGTCTTCAAACTATCTATAAAATACTCTGCTATCCTCTCTGATATAAACCCTACCCAATCACAGATTTCCTCTGGTGATATCCATTTTCTTGAGGCAGTATCAATAAAATGTACAACTTTGGCCAAAACCTTATCAATTAATGTTTTCTGAATATAATATAATATAATATATAATATAATTACTTATTAAATACAGTTCAAGAATCTAAACCAGAGGTATAAAAGTTCATATAGGTATAAAATAGTAGGTATAAAAGATTCATTATCAAAGGACATAAAAAACAAAAGCCTGTCAAGAGCAAACCCACCAAAGGTTCAGGGCAATGCCAGGACACATGATACCCAAGGTGTATATTTAGACTAGAGTAACTCTGAAAGACTTTTAATCTCATTGATTAACTTTGGCTTTCAGATTAATCAGTCCTTCGCCTCCTTCATTAAATGGCAAATAAAGAATTGCAGGAGGAAGCCAGTGATCACCATCCAAGAAAAAGATCGATAAAAGCCTTCTGTAAACGCAATAACAATTTTGGTGGATCAAGTAAATTTACTTGATGCCATGATGCCATAACATAAGATTGCTGCTAGGTTATTCATTCTAAGCATTTTTCCTCTATATAACAACTGGGAAAGAATCCACAGCCCCCTCTGAAGACAGCCAGAGACTTTGTCAAATAGACCTTTCCAGTTTTTAGCATGTAGTGATCTAGTCCCAAAACATTCCCAGAATTTTAGGAGAAATACAACTATTAAAGAAATTAGCCCTGTAGTTTTTTTGCATGTAGATTCTATTAAGCCTGAATCCAGATACCAGATTAGAATTAACTTTAACCCTGGTATACTGTTTAGTTTAAGGGTAAGTTTCTCTTCAAACATCTACAAGGTGATGATCATTTATTAAAGTTTTCACTACATCTGCTGATTGACTGTGGGGTTCTTCAGGTTTCTGTCTAGCGTATGATCTATAACGCAATCAAAATCTCCAGCCAGAACAATCATCCTATCCTGGGAAACATCACTTAAAACAGCTATAACTATCTGAAGAAATCAATTTGTTCTGAGCGATCGTTGGGGGTGTAGACATTAAGAAGTGCAGAGTGTAATAACAACACGCAGCATTCGACACGGTATTTACTCAAAAACTCCCACTGGTTGTTCCTTATATTCAGGCCTGAGAAAAAACCCCAAACAAACCACACAAAGGAAAAATCACCAGCTGGGACTGAAGTATCTGTTGGATCTTAAGTGAATGTGTACAGAAAATACTCAGGACATCCAAAGAAACAGTGAAACTCGAGAATGAAGCAGCCACATGAAAAACACGATTATCTGATCAGTCGATAAGATTTTCCCTGGTGTTTATCCACGAACAAACACTGTGTGAATCCTCCATCCGACGATGCAAACGAGGGAAAGATGGGGATAAAACCAGCACATGGCCTCGGTTTCTCCTGAAGAATTGTGCGACCTTCACTTCCTCTGTTTCTCACTCACATTAAAGGATTATTCACGTTGTAAATCGTTCCGCAGCGATTGTACACTTAATACACTTTATTATCTTCTGTAACTTTACAAATTGTATAAATCACGTAAAGCTCACGTGGTACTGGGTTTTAAAGAACTGCATCATGAATGCAACGTGCAAGTTCATTCAGCATTATTTTACTGCAGTCTCTCATCTGTTTATTCTCCCTGAACCTGTCAGGATTTACACCTGCACCGTGCCATTCACTCCTCGTGTCCTTCTCTCAAACACACACACACCTCCTCCCTGCACTCTGACCTCTGACCTTTCGAGGTCAGTCAGAAAGCACCTTATTGGTTAAACAACATTTTTTATAACAGTTTTTTTCTTAGTTATATCTCTTCTGTTTAAAAGTAACAAGTTTTAACTCTTTAGTGTAAATACAGTAAATACAAACTAAATAATTATAAGACCCTAATTTATCAGGGCTTTACAGCCACAATCCTTGATTTTATCAGATGGGAGAAGATTCTGATGGTCTCACAGTCTACATTTTGTGTCACTTTGTTCTTCCTGCACAGGTATGGGGACATTTTCTCCTGCCCCAAAAAATTTTTTTTCTCCTGATGTATTTAAAAACCAAGAATAAAACACTTGAGCGTAAAATTCACTTTAAAGGAACTTAAAATATGTTTTAAAAGCACAAAAAGTGACTGTAACCTGGAGCAGTAAGTAAAAGCGTGAAAAACAGTTTCTCTCTGTGAACAGAACGGACCGTACTGTAGAACATCAGGGTTTAAAAACAAATTAAAACATTCACAGAGATGATGCAGTGTAAAATCCTCCACTGGAGCTCGGCAGCTTTTTTGTTTAACGGTGGTTTGTTCAGTGTCTTCACTGGTTTAATATCATCATTAAAACCAAGAACATATTTCCACTGGGGTTCCACCCTCACACTCAGTTACTTCTTATTTAAAACCTTAACACAGGCCCTGTAATGCAGCTTCCCAGACACTGTCCCAAAGTTCATCTCCCTTTCACCCCTGGACTCCAGGAGGGGGCGCTCACACCAGTCGAGGTCAGGAGCAATGTCCAGCTGGGGCAAGAGTTCCTCCTCTGCAGGACCGCTCTCACTGATTTCATAGTCTTTCAGCTGAACATGCACCTCAGCTGTTAATATGGAGCTCCAGTGGTGTAGGAGCTGGTTAGCGATGTGCAGGGACTGGAATCCTATACGTGCTGACCAGTGGCTCCTCCAGCAGCCAGTGCAGATTTCCACATCCCTTAGTTTGTTTGTTTTTTTATTGGGGGTTAGGGTCAAGATTAGGGTTAGGGCTAGAATTAAGGTTAAAGTTAGAATTAGGGTCAGGTTTAGGGTTAGGGCCAGGGCCAGGTCCTCTACTAGTTCACCAGCTCCTGGAGTGTGATGATCTTTAAGGAGATGTCCAGGCAACTTCCAGGGGCTCCTCCAGCAGCCAGTGTATTGTTCCACGTCCCTTAGTCTGCTTTTTAAGTCCATATTTTTAAAAAAGCTGAGGTAATAAAACTAGTAATCCAGACACATACAGCATGCTTGTGTCTCTTAAAAATAAAGTTCTGTCCAGCCCCAGTCCTCCCACCGTGTGCAAAAGTCCACTGGCTGCTGTTCTCCATACCAGGTTCCTGGGCCCAGTTAAGAGTCTCTGAATGAACTGGAAGCAACAGGCTGCAGTCCTACTGGTGAGAAGAACCAGTCCCTGTCCCCTTCCTCCTTGGGCAAATGGAGGACACTATGTGGAATCTAGTGCAGACCATCCCAGAATAAGTCCAGAAGGGCCTGGATATTCGTTAGCAGGTTTGGCGGTGGATCCACGCATGCCAGATTATGCCAGAGAGACGATGCTGCCAGGTTGTTGATCAGCATTCGCCCTCTGTAAGACATCCTTGGAACCAGATGCTTCCACCTGCTCAGTCTGCCTCTGATGTGCTCTACAGCAGTGGTCCACAACCTTTTTTGCACCACGGACCGGTTTAATGTCGAATAATATTTTCACAGAGCGGCCTTTAATGTGTGGTGGATAAATACAATAAAATAAAATTTGTTTTTATACGAGCATAAAAACTGATATTTTCTAAATCTAATAATAATCGTGAATCCGCTGTGTTGTTTTTTGTTCATTTTGCTCGCTTGGGGGTTTGAATTTAGCAGTAATGTATTATGTGTTAGCGGCCAGAGCTCCTTTAAGTAGGTAGTGGATGGAGGTAAGACATGTAACCGAGTCATAGACAGATGTGAAAGAGAAAATCCAGTCATTTTCCAAAATAAAACATCTTTAAGAATCATATAATTAATAATAAGTAAATAATGTAATTATGTATTCTTTCTGTGTGGCCCAGTACCAATTAACCAGTGGACCGGCACTGGGGGTTGGGGACCACTGCTCTACAGTGCCTTCCTAGTTTTTATTTAAAAACTCATTACTCCCCAGGTAGACAGCCCAGTATTTAAAACCACCTGGTAAACTAAAACTGCTTCAATCTTTCCGCAGTTAACTTTCGCTGATGATAAAAACTCAAAGTGTTTTAAAACATCACTTAAAACATTCACGTCAGCCTGAAATCCCACCATTAAAGCCACATCATCTGCGTGCACTGACAGGTGAGGTGAAGCATTAGCATGTGGAATATTAAAACCAGAAAGATGATTTCTTAGATTTATCAAAAGAGGTTAAATAGTTAAAGTGTACAGCATTCCTGAGAGTGAGCAGCTCTGCCTGATCCCTCTGTACACTCTAAAAGGAGCACATAAACCACCCTTTAACCTTCAGCACACTCTCAGTCTCACTGTACCGCACCCTGATTACGGCTCTGAAACCAGGGTTGAACCAAAGTATGAGTGGTGTGTGTGTGTGTTGTATGTTTGGTGTGTGTTTGTGTGTGTGTGTTGTATGTGTGGTGTGTGCATGTGTGTGTGGGGGAGCATGTGAGGTGTGTGTTTGGTGTGTGTGTGGGGGGTGGCATGTGTGGTGTGTGTTTGTGTGTGTGTGTGTGTGTGTGTGTGTGTGTGTGTGTGGTGGTGTGTGTGTGTGTGCGTATGCTGTGTGTGCGTATGCTGTGTGTGTGCGTGTATGTGTGTGTGTGTGTGTGTATATATATGCTGTGTGTGTGTATGTGTGTGTGTGTGTGTATGTGTGTGTGTGTTTGTGTGTGTATATTTATGCTGTGTGTGTGTGTGTGTGTGTGTGTGCGTATGCTGTGTGTGCGCGTGTGTATATATGCTGTGTGTGTGTGTGTGTGTGTGTGTATGCGTGTGTATATATGCTGTGTGTGTGTGTGTGTGTATATATGCTGTGTGTGTGTGTGTGTGTGTGTGTGTATGCGTGTGTATATATGCTGTGTGTGTGTGTGTGTGTGTGTGTGTGTGTGTGCGTGTGTATATATGCTGTGTGTGTGTGTGTGTGTGTGTGTGTGTGTGTGTGTATATGCTGTGTGTGTGTGTGTGTGTATATATGCTGTGTGTGTGTGTGTGTGTGTGTGTGTATATATGCTGTGTGTGTGTGTGTGTGCGTGTGTATATATGCTGTGTGTGTGTGTGTGTGTGTGTGTGTGTGTGTGTGTGTAGCTAATAAGTAAAGTAGTAAACCAGAGTGAACTGAATTCCTGAACCATAGCAGTGGTAATTCATTCAGCACGTCTCTGTCACTGTGTGGGTTTAACTAGAGCTCCAGATGTGCAGTTCACAGCTGGATTCTTTTAACAAGTTACTGTTTCATTTATAAAGGCATTTAAAGGTTATTAAAACTAATAAACTCTGTTAGTGTTACATCATGTACACTTTTAAACCGATGAGAAAGTTACTACTCCACTTTCATTATCTGTGTCTCTGATCATTACACTTTATTATTTGTATTCAGTCTGATCACATCATTAACAGTGATATTACAGACAGCGGGAGGATTAGGATTGTGGCTAGGTATTAAGATTAGGGTTAGTATTGTGAATTTTTAAGTTTACACCCAGGCAGTTACCGTATTTTTCGGACTATAAGCCGCTACTTTTTTCCCACGTTTTGAACCCCGCGGTTTAAACAGCGGCTAATATATCGATTTTTCCTGGGTTTTTCCCGGTTTCACAAACATCAAGCCAAAAAACTGAGCGACATTAGACCAATGACATTTCCGAACAGGGCTTTGGGAGAAAAACTTCCAGAGAAATACAGTGGTACCCTGACCTACGAGTTTAATTCGTTCTGTGGACGAGCTCGTATCTCATTTTGCTCGCACATTTACATTTACATTTACATTTGCGGCATTTAGCAGACGCCCTTATCCAGAGTGACGTACAAAAGCACATCAAATCAGTTCTCCATATTGAAAATACTTAAAATGGCATTAATCCGTTCCAACCCTCAAAATGACCCTGTTTTTATGTTTCATGTTCTTAAATTGAAAATTGTGTGTGTGTGTGTGTGTTTGTGTGTGTGTGTGTGTGTGTGTGTGTGTGTGTGTGTGTGTGTGTGTGTGTGTGTGTGTGGAGGGGGGGTAGAGGCGATAAGCGGAGGCGGAGGGAAAACTCGTTTTTTACTATTACTCCTGTACACTACGTATCCCTAAACTTTACTTTTTCTTCTTTGCTTATCTTAATTTTCGTCACAATCTTCGCTTTCTGGCTTCACTTCGAGCGGTGTCTCGAGCTCGTACCTCAATTTTTTGCTCACGTAACAAAGCAAAAAAAATGGCAGAGTGACCGCTCGTACCTTAGAAAACACGTACATTAATGCACTCTTAGGTCAAGGTACCACTGTAGTTGTGAAAGGAAGGAGGAAAACATTGAACAATGATTTCTTGGTCGGCTACTGTTTAGATACAAGCCGTTGTAACGCATTGAGTCTGGGTTAAGGGAGAACTCGGTAAATCAAGTTGCAACAGAAATCATATAAGCACAGACAGGTTTCCAAAACTCATGCTTTTTTATTTTCCTTTGCAACAGCGTTATGGGTTAGTCAAAGAAATTTAGAAATGATCATCAGAAAATAAAAAGGACATATTCCTCAGTCTTAAACACACATGCAGTAATACCGGGGGAATGCAGTGGCATGCAATTCCCAAAATACCGCTATGCTCCTAAAGGAAGCGCAACATATTGCATTTAGTGTCTTTCGCTAAAGCCTGTGTAAAGTTCATTAGGTTTAGTGAAGACACCTTATTTATGCTTATTTATGTTAAAAATAAAAATCTTTGTCAAATTATTTAAGGGGTGCGCTTTATAGTCCGGAAATTACGGTAGACTGCAAGACAACGGAGATGCACTGGCCAGTGATTGGGTTGGGATCAGGATTAGGGTTAGGATTAGGGGGGTTTAGGGTTACAGTTTGGGATAAGGGTTAGAGTTAATTTCAAGATTACAGTTAAGATTAGGGGTTAGGGTTAGGGTTACGGCTAGATATAAAGCTAAGAGCAATAAACTGTGGAGATGATAGTTGATTTTAGGAAATATCCCTCAACACTCCTCCCCCATATAATATTCAACAGCCTGTGTTATCTATGGAGACCTTGAAGTTTCTGGGCACTACCATTTTCCCAAGACCTGAAATGTGAGTCCAACATAAACTCCATTCTCAAAAAGGCCCAGGATGTACTTTCTATGCCATTAAGGAAATATGGTCTGCAGTTGAATTGAATCTGTCCTGTGCTCATCAATCACCATCTGGTTTGGAGCAGCAACAAAACAGGACACTAACAGACTGCAACACACAGTTAAAACAGCAGAAAAAATCATTGGTGGGTTTCCCTGCCCACTCTTCAGGACCAGTAACATAAAATAACCTAAAACCGGGCAGGAAAAATCACTACTGACCATTCACAATCTTGGACACAACATCTTTCAGCTCCTCCCTTTCTGGTGCTACAGAACTTTGTTCACCAAAACTGCCAGACACGGGAACAGTTTCTTTCCCCAGGCAATCAGCCTCATTAACAACTCACCATATTTATATTCCCTGCTTCATATCTATAAGTACTGCATTATCAGAACTCTCAGTCATTACATCATCTGTATGTGTTACACACACTATTACTGCTGGATGGTCCACTGTTGCAACCCCTAATGGGAGAAGCTGAAAGAAAGTTTATTGTACAAAGGTCTAAAGTAACTCTTTATCATACCTGATGCACAAAACTGTTATTTGCACTACCACGCACTCACACTTTATGTACATTACTGATCTGTCATATACTCTGTATCCCTATTTAATACTTATACTGTCTATATTGTCTCACATTGTCTGTATTGTCTCATACAGTCTGTTTTGTCTTGAATAGATCAAGCTGAATGAACAGTGTTATTTATGTCTTTACTTTTGAGAGTTACTAACAGCTGGAACGTCTCAAGGTTCCGTATGTAACCCTAGTTCCCTGAGGGAACAAAAAGCTGCGTCAAAAAACTATGGGTATGCCTTTGCATTGCTCATGCTCTGAATCATGTGTGAGATCCGGCCAACGGCAAGTCGTGACCTCACCGGCGGGGCAACGTCGCAAACCAGGAAGCTACAAAATGCGTGAGCAGTGTAACAGCACTAGCTTCTAAAAAAGAGAAGGTAAGTGCCGCAGGAATGTAGGGAGTAAGTTCCCTCAGGGAACTACGGTTACATACGTAAACTGGAGATGATCTCCTTTGGGAACTCGAGCTGCATCACAATGCTTTGGGAGCCTGCAGCATTGCAGATGTCCGGTAGAGATACTCCAGCAGACCGGGCCGTAGAGGCTGCCATACTCCAGGTAGAATGAGCCTTAAGTCCGAAGGAAATGGGAAGACCAGAGGACTCATAAAATGAGGAAATGGCATCCACCTTCTGAGAGTCTGCTTATTGGCAGGAAAGCCTTTCCTATGAGGGCCATAGCAGACAAATAGCTGCTCCGACTTTCTCTATAGACTCGTCCTGTGGAGATACATGTCCAGTGCTCGCACTAGACACAGTCAATTTTGCTTCTGCTGGTTGGCTGCTAGGAAAGGAAGAGGGTAGAATGCAGCACGATGGGTCACGGGGGAGCCACTGGCACCATAGGTACATACCCAGGTTTAGGGTAGAGAAAGGCACTGGCCATGATAGGGGCAAACATCAGGAAAGATGGGGTCACGGAAAGAGCTTGTAGGTCCCCGTCCCTCTTTTCAGGGAGGATATTGCCAGAAGGAAAGTGGTCTTTACAGACAGGTACCTAAGGGCCACTTCGGCCAAGGGCTCGAAAACAGTTTAAAATTTATTGAACATATCAAAGCCAACTGATTCACCAACCCAAAAATTCAAACACATTTTCTGATCAAAACAAAACATGTGTGTTTGTGTTTTTGTTTGTGTGTTTGTGTGTGTGTGTTTGTGTGTGTGTGCCTACCTCATTAACTTGCTGTTTGTCCAAGTGAAAGATTTGTCCGGAGCTTGTGGCTGCGATTTCCTCATACACTCTGTAACCAGGTTGAGAGCGATCACCACAATCCCCTGTTAACACAAACACAACCTACACAGACATACACACAGACACAGTGAGTGTGTGTATTACCCATAGTGCACTGCAAGAAGTGTAGGTTTATCATGTCTTTCCAGGTGTTTATGGTTTATCCCATGATGCAGTGCTTTTACCTGAGACTGTCGGAGCTGCACCAGCTGCAGGACTTCCTGTTTACGTTTGTAATCTTTCGCTCGAGCATCTGTGAAAACGTAAATAAATGATCCAGGCAGAGAAGCTTCCAGAGCAGAGTGGATCGCTCCAACACTCATCTCTGGACAGTCACCTCCCCCCTGGGAAACACACACACATATACAGTATATATATATATATATATATATATATATATATATATATAGAGAGAGAGAGAGAG
>MU545793.1:35063-50063 GCA_024362625.1 Silurus asotus
CACACACACACACACACACACACACACACACAGCTACATCCTTGAGGGTGATACCACTTTGTAAGTGTGGAGAGGAGGGCAATATTTCTTGGGGGTGGGGGTGGGGGTAATGATGGTAGTACAATTATTTACCATGTGCTTCTCATCTGCCCTCTTGGAGTCTGTGTTAGCATTAGCAGATTAGCTTCTCTACAGCTGTGTGTAAACTTGAATGACTGAAAAAACCTTAATTGTTAAAACTTTTGTTCAGTAGATCACGTCACTGCATTTCCCTGTATTTACAATCTGACCATAAAAATACATTTCAACCAACCAAAACTTACTATTTGACCAAAAGTATGGGCACCCCTGACCTAATTTCAGATGTTTTTCTCTTCAATGTTAAAATATTCTTCACCGTTGTGGGAAGGCTTTCCACTAGATTCTGCATTAGTGCAATCAGACACTGATGTTGGTCTGGGTTTAGTTGATGTTTCAGTTAAGGGGATCAGGGCTCTGTACAGGAAACTTGAGTTCTTCCACTTTCTGTACTTACTGTACTTAAGTAGCTTTTTTGCGTATTTGTACTTTACTGAACTATTTCCATTTGACTTTTAATTTAACTTACATTTCAAAGTCAAATCTCTCACTTTTTACTCAAATACATTTAGTGAAATCACTTGTTTCCTTTTATTAACGAGGATAAAAACGTAACTGGTGAAACACGCAGCGAGTCACCAATCAGGATCGAGTTCACACTCTGTTTTACACGTGTTCTGATCACCAACATACAGTTCAGCATCAGTTCAACATCAAGCAGAACATTTCTGAGGGAGGAATAAATTATGAACTCATCACAACACATGTGACCTTAATTACACGTTTTTATTTAAAGGTTTTATCTGCAATAATAATTATAATAGAGTCTTTAATCTCATTCTATTAATAGATCAGTGTGCTGAGAGTCACATTCGAGTCTTTACACACAAACTGAGGAGATTAAGTGAAGAATCTTGTGATAAAAATGATCACAGGAACATTAGAGTTATAATAAATCACTACTTTGGAAACTTCAGTACATTTGAAGGCAAAAATGTTTGTATTTTTACTGTAAAGTTTTAAGGGACACTTTTTCTGCACTAATATTTTAGGGTGTCTCCACGTTTACTCAAATAAATGCTAAGTGTTCTTCATCCACCACTGTCCTACACAACCATGTCTCTGTGTCTATTGCTATAACAATACAAACACATTTTAAATAGTGATTTTGTAGAAAACAGATTGGAGGTGACCCACATGCAGTTGGATGGTCAGGGGTGGACATACTTTTGCCCATGTGGTGTGTGTCACTGCCTCACTGTGTCCCTGACCATTGTTCCTCAGAGTTGTTCAGATCAGCTGAGTTCCTTACCTGGGTCGTGAAACGGCACGAGCACGAAGTTGCGAATGGGCGTGTCGGTGCGGCTCAGCGCGCGCTGCAGGATGCGCGAGGCTCCGTCCATCACCTGCTGCAGGTCGTCATACATAGAGCCCGTGACGTCAAAGACAAAGGCGAGAGAAGAACCGCTGATCTCGTGCTCCGAGTTTAACTGCGCGCGAGTGTGAAACACAGCCAGGGCCAGCGCTAAAACCCCGAACCAGAACTCCATCAGAACTTCACTTCCCGTCCGAACCGGACCTTCAATACACACCGAACACCTTTATCAACACCGAGCGCGAGACCGCGAGGGAGATCCGGAAAATACGCCTTACTGTTGGAGAGAAGTGCATTCAGTACCGACTCGTGTGTGTGTGTGTGTGTGTGTGTGTGAGTGTGAGTGTGTGTGTAACCTGACCCCACAGCTCTCTCTCTCTCTCTCTCTCTCTCTCTCTCTCTCTCTCACACACACACACACACACACACACACACACACACATCTTTTTCCATCACCACAGACTCCATGGTGCTCATCAGAGATAAACACACATCATTCACCTTCACTCTTAAATTCTGTAAAGCTGCTTTGAGACAGTGTGTGTTGTGAAAAGCGCAATGGAAATAAACTTCACTTGACCTGACACACAGGTTACACACTTGTAAAGAGGACTGGATGTTCCTCTTGTCATCTCCACAAGTGTGTAACCTGTGTGTCAGGTCAAGTGAAGTTTATTTCTATTGCGCTTTTCAATGTGGGTCACCTCCAATCTGTTTTCTACAAAATCACTTTTTAAAATGTGTTTGTATTGTTATAGCAATAGACACAGAGACATGGTTGTGTAGGACAGTGGTGGATGAAGAACACTTAGCATTTATTTGAGTAAACGTGGAGACACCCTAAAATATTAGTGCAGAAGAAGTGTCCCTTAAAATTTACAGTAAAAATACAAACGTTTTTGCCTTCAAATGTACTTAAGCATCCAAAGTACTGATTTATTATAACTATAATTTTCCTGTTCCACCAAGGGCATGCTCATCGTCTTTTTCCACATTTGGTGCACTGTGCTTTGAGAATTTTTCCTTTAGGGGCCACACTTAATTCAGATTACATTACATTTCAATAAATGACATTAGATTCAACATTATTGTCAGTGTGCAAGGATCATGTTCAGAGCCAATAAAATGGAGTCAGCATCTAACCAGAAGTGCGTAAGTGGCCTATTTACAATTAATAACAGTAGATAAATAGGCAATGGGGTCCATATATACAGGGATGAGGGTGATTAATGTGCAGAAGGTAGTAATATATGGTATCTTCTTCTTCTTCTTTCGGCTTAGTCCCATTAGGGGGCACCACAGCAGATGTCCCTCGTCTGCACATGTCCAAACCATCTCAATCTCCTCTCCCTCACCTTGTCTCCAAAACGTCCTACATGCGCTGTCCCTATAATAAACTAATTTCGTCCCTTCCAACGAAAATCTCAGCATCTTCCGCTCCGCTACTTCCAGCTCTTTCATTCTCCTTTTCTCCAGCACATACCTCCACCTTTCCAGGCTCCCTACTTTCGCCACAAAAACCAATAATAATAAGCATAATAATAACGAAAACTCCTGTCTGACCTCGTCTGTCAATCTGTCCATCACCACTGCAAACAGGAAAGGGCTCAGAGCCGATCCTTGTTGCAGTCCAACCTCCACCTTGAACCAGTCTGTCGTTCCTACTGCACACTTCACAGCTGTCACACTGTCCTTATACATGTCCTGCACCACCCTCACATACTTCTCTGACACACCAGACTTCCTCATACAATACCACAACTCCTCTCTCCACCCTGTCATACCCTTTCTCTAAATCCACACACACACAATGCAGCTCCTTCTGTCCTTCTCTTTTCTTCTCCATCAACATTCTCAAAGCGAACACCTTCAAAAACCTTCTCTCTCTGATTTTCCTCATTCATCAAGGTAAAAATGCAGTGTTGGGCAGTAACGCGTTACTGTAACAAAGTTACTTTTGACGGTAACTCATACTGTAACGTGTTACTTTTTTAAATAAAGTAACTCCGTTAGCGTGTGGTTCGTTACCCGTTACTTTATAAATGAATGAATTTGGGCTGAAGTGTAGACTACAGTCTGACAGTCTGACCTGCTTACAGCAGAGACACATTGTAGGATTGGAGGATAAACACCACTGTAAACAGGAAGAAGACGCTCTGTGGGCGTGTCTCCGTTTATTCAGGTCTGTGCAGCAGTAATGGCGAGTCGAGGCGAGAGGAAGACGAGTTTCTCAAAGTGGAAATATGATCATTATTTCACTTTAGTTGAGAATAAAGACAAAAACTTTTAAGTCAAATGTAAGTTGTGTGTTTCTGGTTCGAAGCTCGTATCTACTGCGATAAACAGCAACTCCAATCTGCTGAAGCTCCTCCAGAACCTCCATGCCTGAGGAGCTAGAAGCTAGAAGCTAACCCGGTGTTCTGTTCTACATTGTTGATGGTTTTCATCCTTCAGCTGTGCAAGGAACATGTTCAAGAGCTCAACACAACAGCAGAAGCCACTTTAGTGTTTGATTGTGAATTTATTATTCAGCTTGTTTTGTTTTTTATGTCAGAAATGCTTGTGATATATTCAGTGTGTGCTGCTCTGACTTTAATACAATAGTGTTTATAAATTACTCTGTGTTTAAGTCAGTTTTGTGTTTGTGGACCATAACACATAAAAGGTCATCAGTGGGAACATTAAAGAAGGTTCTTTAAAAAAGGAACTAAAAAAGTTACTTTTAACAGTAACGCATTACTTTTTGGTGTAAATAATCAACAAAGTAATTGAGTTAGTTTTAAATGAAGTAACGAGTAACTGTAAATAGTTACTATTTTTTAATAACGAGCACAACACTGGTAATAATTTATGGTAAATATAGTAATATACAATATACTGTGTAAAGACTATGCATAAACAGACATGCCAGAATATAATATGTACATTCATGTATGAATGTAAGTGTGATACAGTATAAATATGGGTGAAATGTACAGTAGTGCAAATGTGAGATATGGATGGTGCATACAAATAAAAATAAAATAAATGTGTAGTGTAAAAACTGCAAAATACACAGAAAGTGACAACGCAGTATTGAATGAGCTGCTCAGTGCAGTAACAGCTACAGGAGAAACGCTCTTCTGCTGTCTGGATGTGCGACTCTGAGGCACTTGGAGCGTCGGCAAGTGTGTGTATATTAGTTTACAGTTTTTTTACATTTTACAAAAGAATGCTCTTCACATGTTACAATAAATAAATGTTTTCGTAACAGTGATATAAGGCATTCTTTCATGTTCTTTTATTAATTCCTTTTTTATTATAAATTGCTGAATAAATCACAAAACAAAAAGAAAATGCTGGGTTACTGTAAAATGTCAAACCTAAAATATCAATTTAATATTTAAGCTATTAAAGTTTTAAAGGTGAATGGATCTGGGTGTGAGCTCTTGATTCACAACATTTATTTTAACTTTCAAGATCTGCATTTCTGAAACTCAAAACGGAAATGGAGTTCTGGCTTTTATTTTGACAGCGTAGTCCGGATGTGACGCAATGGCTCCTGAGCGGAAGTTCAAATCGGGAAAGCCAGGTGGAAACAGGCAGGGAATGTATAACTTTAAAACGAATTTTTATTAGATCTGTTTGTCTTTTTTATGTAAAATAATGCTTATGAATTAAATACACACATTTACACATAGCGCCTTTTCCTGTTAAAGTATTAGAAGCTTTTCAGTACAGTGAGACTGGGAGACACCTGCTGGTCAGAAGGAGGAACGGCAGAGATCTACTGCAGCGCTTTATTTCAAAAACTGGTAACACAAACACACACACAAATATACTACACACATATACTGCACACATATACATACACACACATATACACTTACACACACATACACATATACTGTACACATATACATACACACACATATACACTTACACACACATACACATATACTGTACACATATACATACACACACATATACACTTACACACACATACACATATACTGTACACATATACATACACACACATATACACTTACACACACATACACATATACTGTACACATATACATACACACACATATACACTTACACACACATACACATATACTGTACACATATACATACACACACATATACACTTACACACACATACACATATACTGTACACATATACATACACACACATATACACTTACACACACATACACATATACTGTACACATATACATACACACACATATACACTTACACACACATACACATATACTGTACACATATACATACACACACATATACACTTACACACACATACACATATACTGTACACATATACATACACACACATATACACTTACACACACATACACATATACTGTACACATATACATACACACACATATACACTTACACACACATACACATATACTGTACACATATACATACACACACATATACACTTACACACACATACACATATACTGTACACATATACATACACACACATATACACTTACACACACATACACATATACTGTACACATATACATACACACACATATACACTTACACACACATACACATATACTGTACACATATACATACACACACATATACACTTACACACACATACACATATACTGTACACATATACATACACACACATATACACTTACACACACATACACATATACTGTACACATATACATACACACACATATACACTTACACACACATACACATATACTGTACACATATACATACACACACATATACACTTACACACACATACACATATACTGTACACATATACATACACACACATATACACTTACACACACATACACATATACTGTACACATATACATACACACACATATACACTTACACACACATACACATATACTGTACACATATACATACACACACATATACACTTACACACACATACACATATACTGTACACATATACATACACACACATATACACTTACACACACATACACATATACTGTACACATATACATACACACACATATACACTTACACACACATACACATATACTGTACACATATACATACACACACATATACACTTACACACACATACACATATACTGTACACATATACATACACACACATATACACTTACACACACATACACATATACTGTACACATATACATACACACACATATACACTTACACACACATACACATATACTGTACACATATACATACACACACATATACACTTACACACACATACACATATACTGTACACATATACATACACACACATATACACTTACACACACATACACATATACTGTACACATATACATACACACACATATACACTTACACACACATACACATATACTGTACACATATACATACACACACATATACACTTACACACACATACACATATACTGTACACATATACATACACACACATATACACTTACACACACATACACATATACTGTACACATATACATACACACACATATACACTTACACACACATACACATATACTGTACACATATACATACACACACATATACACTTACACACACATACACATATACTGTACACATATACATACACACACATATACACTTACACACACATACACATATACTGTACACATATACATACACACACATATACACTTACACACACATACACATATACTGTACACATATACATACACACACATATACACTTACACACACATACACATATACTGTACACATATACATACACACACATATACACTTACACACACATACACATATACTGTACACATATACATACACACACATATACACTTACACACACATACACATATACTGTACACATATACATACACACACATATACACTTACACACACATACACATATACTGTACACATATACATACACACACATATACACTTACACACACATACACATATACTGTACACATATACATACACACACATATACACTTACACACACATACACATATACTGTACACATATACATACACACACATATACACTTACACACACATACACATATACTGTACACATATACATACACACACATATACACTTACACACACATACACATATACTGTACACATATACATACACACACATATACACTTACACACACATACACATATACTGTACACATATACATACACACACATATACACTTACACACACATACACATATACTGTACACATATACATACACACACATATACACTTACACACACATACACATATACTGTACACATATACATACACACACATATACACTTACACACACATACACATATACTGTACACATATACATACACACACATATACACTTACACACACATACACATATACTGTACACATATACATACACACACATATACACTTACACACACATACACATATACTGTACACATATACATACACACACATATACACTTACACACACATACACATATACTGTACACATATACATACACACACATATACACTTACACACACATACACATATACTGTACACATATACATACACACACATATACACTTACACACACATACACATATACTGTACACATATACATACACACACATATACACTTACACACACATACACATATACTGTACACATATACATACACACACATATACACTTACACACACATACACATATACTGTACACATATACATACACACACATATACACTTACACACACATACACATATACTGTACACATATACATACACACACATATACACTTACACACACATACACATATACTGTACACATATACATACACACACATATACACTTACACACACATACACATATACTGTACACATATACATACACACACATATACACTTACACACACATACACATATACTGTACACATATACATACACACACATATACACTTACACACACATACACATATACTGTACACATATACATACACACACATATACACTTACACACACATACACATATACTGTACACATATACATACACACACATATACACTTACACACACATACACATATACTGTACACATATACATACACACACATATACACTTACACACACATACACATATACTGTACACATATACATACACACACATATACACTTACACACACATACACATATACTGTACACATATACATACACACACATATACACTTACACACACATACACATATACTGTACACATATACATACACACACATATACACTTACACACACATACACATATACTGTACACATATACATACACACACATATACACTTACACACACATACACATATACTGTACACATATACATACACACACATATACACTTACACACACATACACATATACTGTACACATATACATACACACACATATACACTTACACACACATACACATATACTGTACACATATACATACACACACATATACACTTACACACACATACACATATACTGTACACATATACATACACACACATATACACTTACACACACATACACATATACTGTACACATATACATACACACACATATACACTTACACACACATACACATATACTGTACACATATACATACACACACATATACACTTACACACACATACACATATACTGTACACATATACATACACACACATATACACTTACACACACATACACATATACTGTACACATATACATACACACACATATACACTTACACACACATACACATATACTGTACACATATACATACACACACATATACACTTACACACACATACACATATACTGTACACATATACATACACACACATATACACTTACACACACATACACATATACTGTACACATATACATACACACACATATACACTTACACACACATACACATATACTGTACACATATACATACACACACATATACACTTACACACACATACACATATACTGTACACATATACATACACACACATATACACTTACACACACATACACATATACTGTACACATATACATACACACACATATACACTTACACACACATACACATATACTGTACACATATACATACACACACATATACACTTACACACACATACACATATACTGTACACATATACATACACACACATATACACTTACACACACATACACATATACTGTACACATATACATACACACACATATACACTTACACACACATACACATATACTGTACACATATACATACACACACATATACACTTACACACACATACACATATACTGTACACATATACATACACACACATATACACTTACACACACATACACATATACTGTACACATATACATACACACACATATACACTTACACACACATACACATATACTGTACACATATACATACACACACATATACACTTACACACACATACACATATACTGTACACATATACATACACACACATATACACTTACACACACATACACATATACTGTACACATATACATACACACACATATACACTTACACACACATACACATATACTGTACACATATACATACACACACATATACACTTACACACACATACACATATACTGTACACATATACATACACACACATATACACTTACACACACATACACATATACTGTACACATATACATACACACACATATACACTTACACACACATACACATATACTGTACACATATACATACACACACATATACACTTACACACACATACACATATACTGTACACATATACATACACACACATATACACTTACACACACATACACATATACTGTACACATATACATACACACACATATACACTTACACACACATACACATATACTGTACACATATACATACACACACATATACACTTACACACACATACACATATACTGTACACATATACATACACACACATATACACTTACACACACATACACATATACTGTACACATATACATACACACACATATACACTTACACACACATACACATATACTGTACACATATACATACACACACATATACACTTACACACACATACACATATACTGTACACATATACATACACACACATATACACTTACACACACATACACATATACTGTACACATATACATACACACACATATACACTTACACACACATACACATATACTGTACACATATACATACACACACATATACACTTACACACACATACACATATACTGTACACATATACATACACACACATATACACTTACACACACATACACATATACTGTACACATATACATACACACACATATACACTTACACACACATACACATATACTGTACACATATACATACACACACATATACACTTACACACACATACACATATACTGTACACATATACATACACACACATATACACTTACACACACATACACATATACTGTACACATATACATACACACACATATACACTTACACACACATACACATATACTGTACACATATACATACACACACATATACACTTACACACACATACACATATACTGTACACATATACATACACACACATATACACTTACACACACATACACATATACTGTACACATATACATACACACACATATACACTTACACACACATACACATATACTGTACACATATACATACACACACATATACACTTACACACACATACACATATACTGTACACATATACATACACACACATATACACTTACACACACATACACATATACTGTACACATATACATACACACACATATACACTTACACACACATACACATATACTGTACACATATACATACACACACATATACACTTACACACACATACACATATACTGTACACATATACATACACACACATATACACTTACACACACATACACATATACTGTACACATATACATACACACACATATACACTTACACACACATACACATATACTGTACACATATACATACACACACATATACACTTACACACACATACACATATACTGTACACATATACATACACACACATATACACTTACACACACATACACATATACTGTACACATATACATACACACACATATACACTTACACACACATACACATATACTGTACACATATACATACACACACATATACACTTACACACACATACACATATACTGTACACATATACATACACACACATATACACTTACACACACATACACATATACTGTACACATATACATACACACACATATACACTTACACACACATACACATATACTGTACACATATACATACACACACATATACACTTACACACACATACACATATACTGTACACATATACATACACACACATATACACTTACACACACATACACATATACTGTACACATATACATACACACACATATACACTTACACACACATACACATATACTGTACACATATACATACACACACATATACACTTACACACACATACACATATACTGTACACATATACATACACACACATATACACTTACACACACATACACATATACTGTACACATATACATACACACACATATACACTTACACACACATACACATATACTGTACACATATACATACACACACATATACACTTACACACACATACACATATACTGTACACATATACATACACACACATATACACTTACACACACATACACATATACTGTACACATATACATACACACACATATACACTTACACACACATACACATATACTGTACACATATACATACACACACATATACACTTACACACACATACACATATACTGTACACATATACATACACACACATATACACTTACACACACATACACATATACTGTACACATATACATACACACACATATACACTTACACACACATACACATATACTGTACACATATACATACACACACATATACACTTACACACACATACACATATACTGTACACATATACATACACACACATATACACTTACACACACATACACATATACTGTACACATATACATACACACACATATACACTTACACACACATACACATATACTGTACACATATACATACACACACATATACACTTACACACACATACACATATACTGTACACATATACATACACACACATATACACTTACACACACATACACATATACTGTACACATATACATACACACACATATACACTTACACACACATACACATATACTGTACACATATACATACACACACATATACACTTACACACACATACACATATACTGTACACATATACATACACACACATATACACTTACACACACATACACATATACTGTACACATATACATACACACACATATACACTTACACACACATACACATATACTGTACACATATACATACACACACATATACACTTACACACACATACACATATACTGTACACATATACATACACACACATATACACTTACACACACATACACATATACTGTACACATATACATACACACACATATACACTTACACACACATACACATATACTGTACACATATACATACACACACATATACACTTACACACACATACACATATACTGTACACATATACATACACACACATATACACTTACACACACATACACATATACTGTACACATATACATACACACACATATACACTTACACACACATACACATATACTGTACACATATACATACACACACATATACACTTACACACACATACACATATACTGTACACATATACATACACACACATATACACTTACACACACATACACATATACTGTACACATATACATACACACACATATACACTTACACACACATACACATATACTGTACACATATACATACACACACATATACACTTACACACACATACACATATACTGTACACATATACATACACACACATATACACTTACACACACATACACATATACTGTACACATATACATACACACACATATACACTTACACACACATACACATATACTGTACACATATACATACACACACATATACACTTACACACACATACACATATACTGTACACATATACATACACACACATATACACTTACACACACATACACATATACTGTACACATATACATACACACACATATACACTTACACACACATACACATATACTGTACACATATACATACACACACATATACACTTACACACACATACACATATACTGTACACATATACATACACACACATATACACTTACACACACATACACATATACTGTACACATATACATACACACACATATACACTTACACACACATACACATATACTGTACACATATACATACACACACATATACACTTACACACACATACACATATACTGTACACATATACATACACACACATATACACTTACACACACATACACATATACTGTACACATATACATACACACACATATACACTTACACACACATACACATATACTGTACACATATACATACACACACATATACACTTACACACACATACACATATACTGTACACATATACATACACACACATATACACTTACACACACATACACATATACTGTACACATATACATACACACACATATACACTTACACACACATACACATATACTGTACACATATACATACACACACATATACACTTACACACACATACACATATACTGTACACATATACATACACACACATATACACTTACACACACATACACATATACTGTACACATATACATACACACACATATACACTTACACACACATACACATATACTGTACACATATACATACACACACATATACACTTACACACACATACACATATACTGTACACATATACATACACACACATATACACTTACACACACATACACATATACTGTACACATATACATACACACACATATACACTTACACACACATACACATATACTGTACACATATACATACACACACATATACACTTACACACACATACACATATACTGTACACATATACATACACACACATATACACTTACACACACATACACATATACTGTACACATATACATACACACACATATACACTTACACACACATACACATATACTGTACACATATACATACACACACATATACACTTACACACACATACACATATACTGTACACATATACATACACACACATATACACTTACACACACATACACATATACTGTACACATATACATACACACACATATACACTTACACACACATACACATATACTGTACACATATACATACACACACATATACACTTACACACACATACACATATACTGTACACATATACATACACACACATATACACTTACACACACATACACATATACTGTACACATATACATACACACACATATACACTTACACACACATACACATATACTGTACACATATACATACACACACATATACACTTACACACACATACACATATACTGTACACATATACA
>MU545793.1:57563-61682 GCA_024362625.1 Silurus asotus
CGGAAATCGGAGGATCTGGATGATGAAGGTTGTTTTCTTCAGCCGGGACACAGTGAGACTCTGCAGCAGTGCGGCTTCAACACCACAGCAAGAACCATCCTCATCATCCACGGCTGGACGGTCAGCACACACACACACACACACACACACACACACACACACACACATTATACTGTAAATCATTCTCTCTCTTGCTCTTGCTCTCCTTTATTTGCGTGTGTGTGTGTGTGTGTGTGTGTTTATGTTGTGGGTGTGTCTGTGTGTGTTTGGGTGTGTGTTTGGGTTTCTGACATCTCTGTCCTAAATCTGTCCTTTAAACATCAAGTACACACTGGAATGTCTCACTGGGGCTCTCCCTTGCTTTGTCTTTCTGTGTGTGTGTGTGTGTGTGTGTGTGTGTGTGTGTGTGTGTAGATAGGGGGTGTGTTTGAGAGTTGGATGTATAAGCTGGTAGCAGCAGTAGTGAGGCGTGAGGGTGAGGCGAATGTCATCGTGGTGGACTGGCTTGGTTTGGCCCATCAGCTTTACCCTGATGCTGTTAATCACACACTTCACGTCGGGCACAGCATCGCCACACTGCTCACCTGGCTGCAGGTACACACACACACACACACACACACACACACACACACACACACACACACACAGACAGATGTTTATTATTAACTTAAACCACACTGCTGAGTTGATGGTCCTGATTGGACTAACTGGGCATGTAGTAGGAAATAATGTTAATGTTATATAGTGAAGTGTCAGATCAGTGTATCAGTGCCTTATTGTGTGTGTGTGTGTGTGTGTGTGTGTGTGTTGTGTGTGTGTGTGTGTACACATGTATGTGTGTAGGATGAACAGCAGTTACCTCTGGAGAATGTGCATCTGATTGGTTACAGTTTGGGAGCTCATGTAGCAGGATATGCTGGAGCATTCATGCACGGAACAGTAGGCCGCATAACAGGTACACACACACACACACACACACACACACACACACACACACACACACACACACACACACACACACACACAACAGTACACTACACACAGGGTTAAAGCGGTGGTGTGTGTGTGTGTGTGTGTGTGTGTGTTAAACGATCCTTGTGGTGGGTGAAGTTTAAAGTGTGTTTTAATGTTTAATATAATAAACACCTGTGAAGACAGCATGCTAATGCTAATAAGGCTAATCACGTACGTGACAGGATTGGACCCGGCCGGTCCTATGTTTGAGGGAGCGGATCCACAAAAGCGCCTGTCACCTGACGACGCAGAGTTTGTGGACGTCCTGCACACGTACACACGTGAAGCTCTGGGCGTGAGCATTGGCATCCAGCAGCCGATCGGACATATAGACATCTACCCTAACGGGGGGGACGTACAACCCGGCTGTGCTCTGGGGGACGTCCTGTCCTCCGCTGCCACAGGGGGTAAGACACACCCACACAATGTCCTTATACACAGTCATGTGATTTTGTCCTGTACCCAATATTCAGGTAGAGTCTGAATCATGCTAACTGACAGTGTGTGTGTGTGTGTGTGTGTGTGTGTGTGTGTGTGTGTGTAGACTTTATGGAGGTGATGAAGTGTGAGCATGAGCGGGCGGTGCACCTGTTTGTAGATTCTCTGATGGATAAGGATCACGTGGGTTTTGCGTATCAGTGCACGGGACCCGAGCGCTTTAATAAAGGAATCTGTCTGAGCTGCAGGAAGAATCGCTGTAACGGAGTCGGATACAACACTCGCACCGTGCGCACCAGGAGGAACAGTAAGATGTACCTGAAGACTCGCGCAGACACGCCCTTCGCCGGTCAGTCTCTGCTCTTCTGTAGTGCTGTTTACACACTTTTACCCCACACCTCCTGTTCCCTGCACCTATACCCCACACATGTATTCCACACGTGTACCCCAGTCCCCCTCCTGTACCCCACACTCCTGGTACTCCACACCTGTACCCTGCTCCTAAGAACTGTGCTCGTTAGAATTACTGTTTAACCCCGCCCCCTCTTACTCTGCCCCTCCCCTTACAGGTTATCATTATCAGATGAAGATGCACGTCTTTAACCGCAAACACTCGTCTGATTCAGATCCCACCTTTTACATCAAACTATACGGAGTTCACAACGACACCAACGACATCCATGTTGACATGTGAGTGTGTTTATACTTTCTCTGACCACACACACACACACACACACACACACACACATGATATTACAGGTTGTGTTACAATTCAGGTCATGGTCCTGTAATGTGTGTGTTGCAGTGCTGATGGTGTAGGATTGAACCTCACCAACACGTTCCTTGTGTTTACGGAGCAGGACATCGGAGAGCTGTTGAAGATCCGTGTGAGTTGGGAGAGTCCGACTCAGTCCTTTTCAGCAGTGTGGAGACACATCAAGTCCTTCTGGTCCAGTTCCCAGAGTAACAAAGTGCTGCAGGTCCGCCGCATTCGCGTCAAGTGTGGAGAGACACAGAAGAAGTGAGTCACATGCTAATAACACGCTCATAACGCATTTACACTCCTCTGTTACACTGTCTGGATTATGACCTGTGTGTGTGTGTGTGTGTGTGTGTGTGTGTGTGTGTGTGTGTGTGTGTGTGTGTGTGTACAGGTTCACGTTCTGTGCTGAAGACATGTCAGAAACGGACATCACTCCAGGGAATTCCCTGACCTTTGTGAAATGTCGTGACGGTTGGGAAGTGAAACCCAGGAAACGGTAATAAATTAATAACTGTGACTAACGAATCACTAATCAGCTAATCACAAATTAGCATACATGCTAACACCTGTCCTGTGTTCAACAACTTTTTAATATAATGAATCCGTGTAAAGTAAACAATAATTCTGGAAAAACAGTGTGTATGTGATTTGGGACACAGCCTGTAGTTGAACAGCAGGGGTGTGAATGTTGATCTTTTCTCTTTAACAGGATTCTCATGTGAGTGGACTTGTTCATGGACACATGTGGTTTGGGACACGACCGCTGTCTTCAGTCTGAGCACTTTTCATCTTTTTTTTTTTTTTTTTTTAAACAACGTTGAGACTTGGGTGTGTGTGTGTGGACAGTAGAGTCGGGGGTGTGTGTGTGTGTGTGTGTGTGTGTGTGTGTGTGTGTGTGTTTTTGATACTAATTTGTACAGGCCTATTTATTGTGACCTATTTAAATTAGCCTGTGATTCTCACCAGCCAGTGTGTGCATGTGTGTAGGTACGTATGTGTGTGTTACCGTGGTGATTGTACTGTTTTGTTTTTGACATTTTATTTGGAAATAGATTTTTTATTTATGTAAGTGGCACTGCAGTAAAACAAATGTATTTATGTGTGTGTGCGTGTGTGCGTGTGTGCGTGTGTGCGTGTGTGCGTGTGTGCGTGTGTGCGTGTGTGCGTGTGTGCGTGTGCGTGTGCGTGTGTGCGTGTGTGTGTGTGTGTGTACTGCTGTCGAGGATCATTCACAGTATTCAGAGCGAGAGAGAGAGAACACTTTGAAGAAAAACGTTACTGTAAACGCGCGCGAATGAATTCTTGAATTTATAATAAAGATTTCTATTGGTTTATTTTGGATGGAATTCATTTTAAAGATTTTTTACATTCTAACAAATCTTTTTATATTTGTGAATATATAAAAAAAAAACGCATTCAGGAATAAATGAATAAATAAATACAGAAATTCTAAAATGATTCAGTGTTTTTCTTTACGATATTAATTTCTGCAAAATTCAGTGCCAACTAAATCTGCCACCCTAGTCTTTACATCAATCTCTCTCACACACGCGCACACACGCGCACACACACACACACACACACACAGTTATTGGAGTCATGGATAACAATCCACCCTTTTACCAGAGATGCAGACTCATAATGTGCAGCGCCCCCCAGAGGCTGTAATCCAGTGCTACCGCTCGTATTCACTGGTCTGTATGTGGAGAACAAACCCTTTCCCGGACTGAGACACGGTTGGCAACCACCTCATGATGTTTAGCTTTTCTGATAAGACGGAGATTTTGCTCATCGGCCCAAAAACCAGTGCCCAGAAGCTCCAGCATCTCCACCTGCATTTAGACGGATGTTCTGTAAACACTAGTTCAACAGTAAAAGATCTGGGAGTTATTTTAGAGCAACTT
>MU545793.1:73058-90399 GCA_024362625.1 Silurus asotus
TCGCTTCTCCCCCTCCCCCCCCCCCCCCCCCCCCCGCCTTATCTCTCTCTTTCTCTTTCCCACTCATCTCCCTCTCCTTCCCTTTTTTTTTCTCTCTCTCCACCTAATTTCTTCCTCTCCCTTATGTATTTTTACCAGTTCTATAATTAAAATCCTCAGTGCAGCACTTCACCTACAGAGGGCAGAGTTTCTCTAAACCCTTTATTATATATTCATTTCTCTTTCACTGGTGTGTGTGTGTGTGTGTGTGTGTGTGTGTGTGTGTGTGTGTGTGTGTGTGTGTGTGTGTAGATGGATCTGCAGGTGTCTGTACTTTTGGAGGTTCTTTCTCAGGCAAGCAGTCAAGACTCGGCTCTGCTCAAACCTGCAGAAGAACAGCTGAGGCACTGGGAGAACCAACCGGGTTTTTACTCTACACTACAGGTATACACACAGACCACGCCCCCTTTTGCTAAGACTCACACAGACCACGCCCTCTTTGCTGAGACTATCCCACAGACCTTTTTACACACAGAGCACAGCCTCTTAGACCACGCCCCTTTTATTAAGGCACTCGCATATACCCCTCCCCCTTTACTGAGGCAGTCACACAGACCACTCCCCCTTTACTGAGATAGTAAGATACTGAGATTTACTGAAATAGGCCACGCCTCTTTACTGAAAGACACATACTCTGTAATAATGTATGTTTGACTCTGTTCTTGCAGAGTATCTTTAATAATCACGTGTTGGATGTGAACGTGCGCTGGCTCGCTGTGCTCTACTTCAAAAACGGCATCGACCGCTACTGGAGGAGGGGCGCTCCCAAGTAAGACACCTGTCTTACTCCCACCTGTCTCTCTCTACACTACACTCACCTCTCTTACTTTCACCTGTCTCTCTCTACACTACACTCACCTCTCTTACTTTCACCTGTCTCTCTCTACACTACACTCACCTGTCTCACTCCCACCTGTCTCTCTCTCTCTCTCTCTCTCTCTGTTTTTAGTGCTATCTCAGAGGAGGAGAAATCGTCTCTTCGTGCAGGACTCATTTCCAACTTTAATGAGCCTGTCCATCAGGTCTCTCACACACACACACACACACACACACACACACACACACACACACACACACACACACACTTTTTTAATCAGTCATATGCTGTGTGATTTTAAAGTGAATCAATGTGTGTGTGTGTGTGTGTGTGTGTGTGTGTGTGTGTGTGTGTGTGTGTGTGTGTGTGTGTGTGTAGATAGCGACTCAGATAGCGGTGTTGATAGCGAAGGTGGCGAGGTTGGATTGTCCCCGCCAGTGGCCTGAACTCGTCCCTGTGCTGCTGGAGGCCATTAAACACCCGGACGAGCTCCATCAGCACCGCGCTCTGCTCACACTCACACACGTCATCAAAACACTCGCCTCCAAACGCCTCAGCGCCGACCGAGCACTGTTCCAACACGTCAGTGTACACACACACACACACACACACACACACACACACACACAGTACACATGCACATGTACACACACTCAGTATACACACTCACACACTCCTACTGCTGCGACTTCTGTGACGACTTCCACCTGAAGTTGTTGCAGTGGGCATCAGACAGTGTTGTGATGTAACTCTCCTCTACTCCTGTGTCCTCGGTGTCGTTACTGGTGTTACTGGTGTTACTGGTGCAGCTCAGGTTGCCCTGGTTTTTGGGGATGGTGCTTTTGTTTTCACACTAATGTCTAACCCAAGTGAACCGATTGTGCACTTCCTTTTTTTTCCGGTGTGGAAAGGGCACACACCTGTGCTTCTACATTCAGTGGAACCCAGATGAGGATGAGGTTCCCTCTTGAGTGAGCTTTTGTGAGCTTTTGTGTAGCCACATGGATACTTTTTGCCAGCTCCTGGGTGACCCCCTGTTTCTGGAGGTTGGTGCTTCAGGACTGGGTCCATGGCAGGGGATTAGATGGGGATTTTCCTGTTTTTGTTTTAGATGCACATTCTACAGCAGTGTAGTAATCGCTTTTGTGATAGTTAGAACACAGACACATGAATCAGGAACTCACTCATGCTTGTGTATTTGTGTGGTTGGGGAAAATAGGGAAAAAGGAATTGGTGAAAGCAACCAACTACACGGGCAACGAGGCATGAGGCCGGGTTAAGGGATTGGGATTATTGGAAAGATCTGTCGAGCTGAAGGGCTTGGAATTCTCTGCCCTAGGGATGAGGAGCATCTAGGTTGCTGTGGTATGTGGCGGTGGTTCAGTTGGTTTCATCTCCACTGCTGCTGTTGCTTCTGAGAGAGAGAGAGAGAGAGAGAGAGAGAGAGAGAGAGAGAGAGAGAGAGATTGAGATTACCATAATTAGCCAGGAGGCAAACATTTTGCACTTCATGGTCTACTTTTGTATGCTCCTCTTGCATTCTGACTCCTGACCTCCTGCCATGTGCTCTGGAGCTTTCAACAACACTAGTGCTGAAATAGCGCTGTCCGATCAGCACCCGGCTGCCAGGCAGAGCACTTGTTTTTTCTGTGTGACCGGTTGCCAAAATACACACACACACACACACACACACATTCAATACAAATATACACACAGCCTGGTTTACAGTGTGAAGCTGTAGATTCATGCACTATGTTCTAGAATCACATTGAGGAGAACAGAAGCTTTATCTAGAACAATTCCATCAGCTAATAAAGTTTACATCAAAACCGGAAATTGTAACCACCCAGTAATAATGATGCCTCTGAGCAACACACACACTCTCTGCTTCACAATTATCATACTGTGTGTGTGTGTGTGTGCGTGTGTGTGTGTGTTTCAGTTGGCCTCCAGCATCTACAGCTTTGCTTGCTCTCTGTGGAATCATCACACAGACATGTTCCTGCTAAAGATACAGAGCAGAGATCCACACACAGCACTCAGTGCACTTGAACACACACTGCTGTCTCTGAAAGGTGTGTGTATATATATACACACACACACACTCACACATAAATACTTTCTGCGGCTTTGGATCTGAGGATTTATTGTGCATTAATCCGTAAGTGTGTGTGTGTGTGTGTGTGTGTGTGTGTGTTTCTACACAGTGCTGCGTAAGTTGACTGTTAATGGATTTGTGGAACCTCATCAGAACATGGAGGTGATGGTGAGTGTATACACCCTGAAACACACACACACACACACACACACACACACACACACATATGTTCACATCCTTTCTCTTGCTCACACACACTGTAAGATTAAAGTGTGTTTTTTCTCATTGTGTGTGTGTGTGTGTGTGTGTGTTTTAGGGTTTTCTTGGTGCGGTGTTTGACAGGTTACGGCAGTGTTTAGAGTGCTGTGAGTAACATTGTTTATATTTATTTATTTATATTATAATTTTCTGAGTGCATCTGTACACAAGGATATAAAGTGTGTATAAATATACACATAATAAATGTATAGAGGTGTGTGTGTGTGTGTGTGTGTGTGTGTGTGTGTGTGTGTGTGAGGTCTGAGATTAGGGTGTGTAAAACTCCTTGAAAGGAAGAAATGGGGATGAATCCCAGGTTCATAAACTTGAGTGTAAACTGGGAGGAGTTTGTGATGGTAGGCTCCGCCCACTTTAAGATGATATGAGTGTATTTCAGAGCCTCATATTCATCATCTCCTCAGTGCTCCACTCATCCATCATCTCCTCAGTTCCTCCCATTGATCATCATCACAGTGCCACCCATCTATCATCTCCTCAATGCTCCATTTGTACATCATCTCCTCAGTGCTCCAACCATCCATCATCTCAGTGCCTCCTATCCATCATTTCCTTAGTGCTCCACACATCCATTATCTTCTCATCTGTCATCTCCTCAGTGCTCCTATCATCTGCCAGCTCCTCGGTGATCCACACATCCATCTCCTCATCCATCATCTCCTCAGTGTTCCTAACATCCACCATCTCCTCCTTGCTCCTCAGGACTCGTTGTAACTCACTCTACACCATCAGGGTTTATTTGTTTTGTTGTTGTCATCAGGTGGCCATGTGGGCGGAGCTCATGCCTGCAGAGAAAAACTGGAGAAGATCATCATCCTCTACACTAAAGTGGTACACAACCCTGATTCACTTCTACACACACACACACACACACACACACACACACACACACACACACACACACACACCACATTACACGAATACTTGGGTTATTAGCACAATGTTCCAAATGTGAAGGCCATGTTAAGGATTTTGATTTGAGAGAGTGAGGATGTGGTACAAACATGTTCTGTGTCCTGGTTTTAGTTCCTGGACTTCCTGGAGACACATCCATACTCATTCATCCCCCTGATCCAGCACTCGCTCGAGTTTTCCGTCTCCTTCATTTTCACAGAGCAGGGGGACGGGCTGGTCTTCGAGCGCTTCATTGTCCAGTGCATGAACCTAATCAAGATGATCATCAAGAATGCTGCCTACAAACCGGCCAAGAACATTGAGGGTACCAACACTCGTACCCCAACACACACACACACACACACACACACACACACATGCACACACACTTGTTCCCCAGCACACACACTTGTACCCCAACACTTGCACTCATTTAGTGTTTGACTGCTGTACACACTGAAACAGAAACACCATCCAGAGATGCTACAGAATCAGAAAGTTGACTTCTTCTAGCTGCATGTGGTCCTTAAAGTACTTCTGTCTTATCTGAGTTGAGCAGAAGAAAGTTATCAAGCATCCACTGTCTAATGTCCTTTACACACTCCTCAACACTGTTAATCTCGGTCTTTGGTTTGATAGGCGGAATTCTGTGCAGAATATTAGAGCATGTAAAGTGGAATGATGGGATAAAATCCTCTGGATTCAGGTATTAATCTTAGCAGGAGTAGAGAGCCAGAGAGTCCATAAACGCGTTTAAACAAGCACCTGGAGTTTGTGATGAAATAACACGGCCATATTGAGCAGGTAGAGTTGACATGCTGGGTGAAGAATGACAGAGGACATCGAACAGAACTGGGTAGTGATCTGAGAAACAGGAATCACCCACATCGCTGATAGTGGGAGAGAAGCCTAACGAGATCACCAGGGGATCTCCAGGGTGGGTCCCATTACACGTGTGCACTTTGTCTGACGAGTGAGATTGAGTGAGCGCAGGAGAATATTGGAATCAGCAGAAAAGTTGTTAGTATTTAGGGGGCTGGTAAACAAGAGCAAGAAGCACAGACCCAGAAACATTAATAACAGAAACTAACAGCTCAAAACCTGAATATTCATCAAAAGTTATCGATCTGCAGTTAGTGATATTTTCATGAATTCCAGCCAGACCTCCAGCACATCCTGCAGCTCGTGGAGCATTAAAGGGTTTATTTCCAGTTGATCTGCCATTAATAAGAGTCATCTTGTGTGTAGTGTTGGTAACTGAGTTTCAGGGTACGGGTCGCTCCGGGGACCGAAGCGTCTCACGGCGGCCCACAGCGCGAGAGTAGCGTGTCCGAGTCACACGGCAGCGGCTGAAGCCAGCGATAACTCCAGTCTAGGGATCGAGGTGAATGAATTTGTCCCACAGTGTCAGTCCACCTGGAGACTGTGGTCGGGGGCAGAGCGATGAGGACCATCTCAGGTAACATTCTGATCTTACCAAAACTCCAGCTCGCTTTCCCCGGCAACGAAGGGGGGGATCGGGGGGGAGACGCAAGAGGTGAGCCCCTGGACACGTATGTGTGAGAGCTGATAGGAAATACTCTATGGTGAATATTTAACAGCGTACGCCGATGGTACGTTAGTAGAGAGTCTACTGGATAAATAAAAAGAAGTATAAGAGGCAGCAACAGAAAGAAAAACAAACTCAAAAGCAGGTATAGACGGCAGGCCTTGTGCAGCAGTGCCATGTTAGTTCCCAGAGTTCCTGACCGAATCCGCTACTTTTACACTTGTACCCCGTACTTGCGCACACACACACACACACACACACACACACACACACACACTCGCACCACAGCTCTCACACCTGCACCCACTGGTTTTATAACTGATTAAAAAAATTTTATTAAATTTTTTAATTGAAGTTTGTGTGTGTGTTGCGGGTTGCGTGTGTGTTGCGTGTGTGTTGCGTGTGTGTTGCGTGTGTGTTGCGTGTGTTGTACAGACAGTAAAGCGGAAAATCTGGAGGCACACAGGATTAAGTCGGATTTCTTCACACACTCCACTCTGAGTGAGATGTGTAAGAGGCTGGTGTGTAAGTACTTGTTGTTGACGCAGGAGGAGCTCAGCATGTGGGAGGAGGATCCTGAGAGCTTCGGTACGTAACCACTAACCACCACCACCTCAATCCCAACCCCCGTCCTGATCACACTTAAACTTCTGCCCCAATCCCAACCCCCAAACAGATCACACTATATCTTCCGTCTCAACCCCCCACACACTGTAAATACCACTTCAATCCCAACCCCCATCCTATGCACACTGTCTTTTTTTTTACTTTATTTTTCCCTTTTTTTAGCTGTTGAAGAGACTGGAGGAGATTCCTGGAAATACAGTTTACGGGTGAGAACACCCTCACACAAACACCCTCACACAAACACCCTCACACAAACACCCTCACACAAACAAACACACACCCCTTACACCCCATCACACACAAGTGGAGTAATGTAGATATGGATGGGGAAAGTGAGAGATGATGGGTGGAGTGATGAAGTGGTGGGTGGAGTGATAGGTGTTGGGGAAATATTGGAGTGATAGAGGGATGTGGGAGTGATGGATGATGAAGGGGTGGGTGGAGTGATGGATGATGGTGGGATGGATGGAGGGATGGGTGTAATGATGGATGATATACTGTTATTAAAATGGTGTGCATGATAATGGTGTTAAATCTCTGTGTTATTAACATAAGTGTGTGTGTGTGTGTGTGTGTGTGTGTGTGTGTGTGTGTGTGTGTGTGTGTGTGTGTGTGTGTGTGTGTGAGAAACAGCCATGTACAGAGGTTTTATTTCTGGACCTTTTCCACAACTACAGTCAGATTCTGACTCCGGTGTTGCTGGACATGGTGCACACACTACAAGGTGAGACACACACACACACACACACACACACACACACACACACACACACACACACCACTGCACATTCTCTCATGTTCTCTTTCTCTTTCTCTTTCAGGTGTCAGTGATGGTGAGGATTCAGTGCAGATGCTGATGAAGGATTCCGGTAGAGTTTTCTCTGCTTTCTCATGTTGTTTTTCTTTGTGTCTCTTTTGGTCTGTCTGTCTCTCTCTCTCTCTCTCTCTCTCTCTCTTTCTCTCTCTTATCTCTATCCCTCCCTATCTCTCTGTCATCTCTCGCTCTCTCTCTTATTTCTCTCTCTCTCTGTCTTTCTCTCGTGTTTTATGACGGAAGCGTAGGGTGTGTGAGAAATTCACGGGTGAGAAGAGCGACTTAAATCTCAAGTTTATTTATTTATTTAACTTTATTTACCTCTTTTGTTCTGTGCAGAAAGCGCGGAGTGGTTTGTAGTGTAAGTAGTGTGTTGTGAGCTCCGTGGCGGAGGCCAGAGACGGCGTCTCACCTGAGTAGGTGTGGCGTCTCTCTCTCGCTCCGCCATGGGATCAGGTGTGTTCCCCATACCGGGGCGACGGTGGGTGGACGTGTTGGTGGCAGTAGGTGAGCAGGTTGAATTTGATAATATTGTGTTGGCTTTAAGAATAAACTTGAGAATTTTTTTTAATGAGCCTCTGTTGGTGGGGCAGGTGATCGGGAGTGGAGAGTGAGTGAATGGAGCTCACACTACCATCTCACCACTCGTGTCTCAGTCCGTAAAGGTTACGGTATCAAATATTCCCTCGTTTATTTCCGACTCCGACATCAAGAAGGATCTTTTTCGGTTACCTTTGTAACCCCGGTTCTCTGATAACAGGAGTGAGGTATCTCACTATGGGAATCGCATCGGTGGTGACCAATCCTGAAAGGGCCGATTTCACCACGTCTGTCGGCCGACAGACCAATCATGATAGTGATGCAGGGTGTCCTGCCTACCAATATACACCGCTGCTGACGGTCCCTGCCTCATTCTTAACATATCTCTTCTCTGTGCACTGCAAGGAGGAACGTGTGGTGAGATAACACAAGCTTTCTACCCTTCACCGAAGAGATCGGAGACGTGTGAGAAGTAAAACCATTCCTGTTAATTTTTTCTCCTCTTTTTTTGTTTTTATTTATTTATTTTTACACACTTAGTATGGAATTAGCAAACGAAGGCTCCGTGACGTCCAGCCTCAGTCCACTAAAGTGTGCGGCAAAGCCCAGCATGCCACTGCACCAATGTCCTCATTTGATGCCCTTAAACAGTGCCCATGAGGTGGCCAAGCCTTGGGTACTATGAGCCATCAGCCCTTCTGGAGGGTTAAGACCCATGCTATTATAACCAAATGCAATAGTTTTCACTAGCCAGTTGGACAGGTGCTGCCGGGAAACAGGTCTTCCCTTATGAGAATCAGCCCATGAAACAAACAGCAGATTACTCCGTCTCAATCCCTTTGTCCTGTCCACATAGTGACGTAACACATGGACAGGGCACTAACAATGTATCCGCTTCTCCTCGGTTGAGGAAATAGGAGGTGGAAGAAAAACACTCACCTTAGGGATAAATGCCAGATTAATCTTGAGTCACTCGCGAGAAATCCATAGCACTCTATCGGCTCAAATGGAGACTGAGAGAGCGCGCTAAGGACCACTAACAGATTTCACAGCGGAATCAGCGCAGGGGGGCATAAACCTGCACAGAAGCGGGTGATGACCAGTAGTATTTCCATCAATCCCTATGTTGCATGCAGAAACAGCGGCGAGGTAAACCTTAACGGTTGAAAACGCCCTGCCCTTATCTAAAAGTTCTTGCAAAAAGCAGAACACCTCTGCCACAGAACAGCCAAAGGGGACAATCTGCATTTGCACACATCATAGCTTAAATATACTCCCATTTCCTCTCATATGCAGAGCGAATCAAAGCAGCTCTCGCATTCTGAATCATCTCAATCACCCAGATTCAACCTTACACGGGCCAGGCCCAGAGAGCCACTCTGTCCAGTGCCGGGTAAAAAATCTTGTTTGACGAGAGGAGATCCCTGCACAACGGGAGAGGCCAGGGTCGATCGTGCAGGAAGAAACCTTGAGAGGAACCAGACTCAAGAGGGAATTCATCCTCATCTGGGTTGCACTGAATGTCCATTTGTGGCGGATATACAATTTTGCGGGGTACAGTGATGATGATCAGAAGCGAAAAGTAGTCCTGAGTCATTGTAGCAGACTGTTGACAGGCAGGCCTGGACGAAGTGGAAAGATCTCCGGGACATGAGTCACCTGTAATGAATGAAAATGCTTCATGCCACACACCATGAGTTCTCATGCTAGACTGTGAAGTTGAGGAGAATGTGTTCCTTCCTGGCGATTTATATACATGTTGTCCGATCTGACCAAGAGGTGGTGACTCCAAAAAAACTGCACAAAAAGTTTCAAAGCTAGAAACACCGTTACTAGTTCCAGCACATAAACCTTTTAGGGCAATTTCCCTTTCACTATCCTGCCCTCGCGCGACGCATCCGTCATCACTACTTTTCTTCGGGAAACAGCTTCCAGCGGGGTTCCTAATTGGAGAAAAGTGTGATTTCTCCAGTGCCAGAGAGCGTGCAAGCAAAGTAGTGACACTACCACTTTGTGATTGAGGTGGCGCTTCGGACATAAGCGCTGCGCCGCTACCCAGCACTGAAACTCTCTCATTCGCAACAGTCCCAATGGGATGACAGACACTGCACCCTAGAAGGCGTAAACAGAGTTTGAACGGGAAAGAGACAACCACAAATCGACCTGATGCGCTCCTCCTGATAGAAAAGCCTGATAGAGGTCTGAGTTCAGCCTGAGACCCAAGTAGATTATTTCCTGCATGGGCACCAAGCAGCTTTTTGTCTTGTTTATTCTGAAGCCTAAACCCTTCAGGTGAGATACAATCATACTCGTTTTCACCTCCGACTGCCGCCGTGATGGAGTGCAGACGAGGAGATCATCCAAATATGCTGACACTCTCAGTGGTGATTGTACAACCTCGGCACATTAGGTAAAGATCTTTACCAGCCCGAACGGTACTACCAAAAATTTGTAGGCTGTGCCCCGATAGGCTAACCCTTAGGAATGTCCGTGCGCCGTATAAATATTATGTGAAAGTAAGCGTCCTTTAGATCTACTGATATAAGCCAGTCTCTGGGATGAATAACACTGTTCAATGTTTTTAATGTGAGGATTTTTAACATACTTTTTAAGGTGTTTGAGGTTCCTTAAATCCAGAATGGGAAGAAGACCCCCTCTCTTTTGGGAACGACAAAGTACCAGGAGTGCTGGCTGTCCTCCCAGGGTACCTATCGAATAACCCCTTTGCTCAATAAGGAGGTTATTTTGTCATGTAAGATATGAGCTGATTCCCCCTCTGTTGAGAACCATATCACACTGTTGAAGAGTTGCAGTCACACAGCAAATAGCAGACAATACCCTTGTTGTAATGTGGACAATATCCCAGGGTGTACTGCGCATGTGCGCCAACTCCGTGTGAGCAGAGATCAAGCTGCTGCAGCTCCTGCTCACAGAAGTGGTGCCATTTAGCGGCAGTGCTGGGGGTTGCAAATCTAATTTGGGGTTTTTGTTTTTATGAGCAGTAGGCTTTCTCGGGAGGCATGTTAAAAAAAGCGTTCCCATTCTTCTTGCGAAGGTCGCACTACTGCCGCATATTTGACACTGCAGCCTCGAAAAGGGCTTTAGGCTTTACTGGGGCGTCAAGGAACTCCACCGTCTCCCTTTCTGATCAGCCTGTCAGACCCAACCATGGGTCTCTTTCGCCCACCACGGCCAGACCCATGCTGCGGCTACTCTATGTGAGAATGGTTTGTCCCAAAATCACTGCATTTCTGTGACGCATGCAAGGACGGCCAGAATCAGCTGCCTAACTGGGTAAGCGCAGAATGGCATCCTTTTCCCATAATATAAATCCCTCTCAGTGTCCTGGTGCGTTGGTTGAGATGGCCAGTTGTTAGATAGCTTTTTTGGTTGCTCTCCTACATATCTCAATGAGGTCCAGCTCTCCTGGCATGGGGGAAGGGGCCAAAGCACTTCCAGGCCTGGAAAGAAGATTGAGAGGAAGAATAGCATCCTCCTCATCTTCCTCCAGAAGACAAGCAACCTCATCATCTTCCTCTTACTTGTCCTCCACTAAAGGGTTTAGATCAAAGAGGTCAGGAGCACTTCATCCATCAACTCTCCCCAGCTACACCATGCCTGAGAAGAAGCCTCTGCATGTCTAACTCCCAAACATGCTATGCATAGGGGAATGAGAGTCCTTGGCTGAGATCATAGACCCACATGCACCCGGTCGTGAGGGATCTTTTCCCACCGCTGTGCAACTGGATGGGCTTGCAGTCGCAGACGAAGATGCGAACACCAGAAGATAAACAATCACCATAACGTGTCTCTCGAAAATCAAGTCTTGTATGATATTCATTCTTTACCTCACTTAATGTGAGGTGAAAAAAGGAGAAGCAGAAAAAAAAAAATTCACCTTAACAGTGAATATCCCCCTCAAAAAGAAGCAGCCGTGCTTGGAGATGTACCTCAACTACTCGTCTGTGAACAGTCTAGCGGGTGCCCCTAAGAAGATCTGCTTAGAGTAGCTTCCTGAAAAAGGATCTTCACAGGGAAGAGAACGAGAATGAGGCAGAGACCATCATCAGCAGTGTATATAGGGAGGCGGGCCCCGCATTACTGTCGTGATTGGTCGTGGTGACATGATGTGATTGGTGCTTCCAGTATTGGTCAGGCCCAAGGCGATTCCCATAGTGAAATACCGAACGGATGTTTGAAAGAGAACTTGACAGGATTGGGAAAATTACGAGCGGGATAAAAATGGTTCCTCTTAGGTGCAAAAACAAGGCACTTAAACACGTCATGTCATTTAGACGCCAGGTTTACGTTTCTGGATTGCCCGACCCTTGATATCTCTTTCCGCGTCTATCATGAAAAGAAATCCTACATGATCTACGCCAATACCGGCAGTTTAAAATGCTTTGAGTGTGGAGATTTAGGGCACAAAAAATGTGTCCACATAAAGTTAATGAAACCTGAAACACAACCGGAAATGAAACGGGAAAGGTCCCGGTGGGGCTCCAGCAGTCGTGAGAAATACGTGACAGAAAACACCAGTGAAAGTAAAAATCCCGGAGCTGAACCCATTCAGACACAAATACAGGAGAAAACAGACACACACTGAATGAAACTGCAGTTAAAGTCTGTGACAGTGGGAATGATAATGTGGAGGTGTGTGTGGACCATAGAGCTAATGGTGGTGATGCTCAGTGTGAGGTTGAGGTTGAAAGCAGTGAAGGTGTGAAAGTAACACACTCCTCCTCTCTACCCCAGGGAGAACTGGAAACCATAAAGTGATGGAACTGATGAGATGTGTGATGATGACAGTCCCTCTGTGATGTTCATCACCTTGATTCAGGGAGATGAACAGTTTAACACCGCAAAGGAAATCAACGACTTTCTACATGAAAATTTGTAAAGCTGTTGAGTTTTGGAATTTTTTCCCGGATGTTAATAGATTTTAGAAGTCAGTAGGTTTTGATGAACTGAACAAAAGAAAAAGGTTCAGATAAAAAAAAAATGCTAATAAAACTCAACTCTTTCCATAAGGACAATAAACATTAATGGAGGAAGAGATCAAAGGAAAAGGGCTGCATTACACACACATCTTAAATAAACACATCAACATTGTTTTTCTACAAGAAACTCACAGCAGTCAGGAGAATGAAGTTGAGTGGAGAAGGTGGTTGGAGGGAAAATTCATTTTAGTCATGGATCAAACTTCAGTGGTGGTGTCTCCATCTTTTTCTCAAATAGCTTTAGTGTGAAGCACATCTACACACGAGATAGAGAAAGGCAGGATTTTAGCCATTAAAGTAGAATTGATGGGTTTCCCTTTTCTCTTTGTTAATGTTTATGCACCAAACAAAAAATAACCCTAACCCTGTCAGAACTACACTGCATCCTCAAACAACCTCACCAAATCAACCATCAAAGCTCTCGAGAAGGAAATCGCCAAAACTCAGGATGAACTCAACAAAGACTCTGGAAAAATAAAAGAGAAGAGAGAAACGCTCTGGAATCACTGTTCCATGAACAAGCAAATGGAGCTTTAATGCTAAAATTTTACAAACATTTTTGTTTTTTATTGAATGATGACTTGTTTCTAGTTCACAGGACGAATCACACAAAGAACGAGCTGCTGATCAGCTGTAGAAGAGCCGTTTATTCCTCATTACCTGAAAAGGGTGATCTCGAGCTTCTGAAGAACTGGAGACCAGCATCACTGCTGTGCACCGACTATACGATTCTTGTGAAGTGTCTTTCAAACAGACTAAAACTAGTTTCAGAACACATTCTTAATGACTTCCAAACATAGTGTACCAAACATAGCAATGATGGACCACCTCTTCCTTTTACGTGACACAATTACATCAGCCAGCTGCAGTAATACAGATGTGGGATTGTTCTCTACTGACCAGGAAAAAGCCTTTGATGGAGTTGATCATAAATGTTTATTTAAAACTCTTATAGGTTTTGGTGCGAATTTAATTTCACCTGGGGTGCAGGCCATCAGGGCGGAAGAACCTCGGACGCTCCCAGAAACAGTTCAAGTTATTAATAAAGAGAAGTTTGTGCTCTCGACACCATGACTGTAACCATTCATTTGGTGCAAGGAGTCTTCTAAACTTCTCAGCCCCTCGCTGGTAAGTGGGAAGAGGTCCTGACACTATGATCCTCATTGTGGGTGATGTGCTGTGTACCGTCTCCACCAGGATCCTGAAATCCCTCTTTAAGATCTCCATTTGCCTCAGCCTGGTGTCGTTCGCTCCGACATGTAGAACAACCGCTCCGAAGTTCTCGTTCAGGATCGCGGATACCTGCACAGTGACATCAAGAAAACGTGCACCAGGAAAACAGCAAGTGTGCCCCTTACCTTTAGCTCTGGTAGCTTGTACATGCCAGACGACGGAATCTCCGAGAATCAAATCGATTCTCGGTCGAGATCTCGAATGCCAGTGGTGGTGGCGGGGGAGACGTCCTCGACCAGGGCTTGGCTCACGGCTTCCGCTGCTGCCACATCCAAGGTCCGCGGTGCACCGGTGCCGGAGTGAACTATACTGGGCTGGCCGCGTTGTAGGTGCGCTGGGCCTGGGCAGAGAAGCACGCGGAGTTGATGTGCTGGGAGGGATAGATTCAACCCGGGAATTTACCTGCGACGAGTGCGCGTCCGCCCGGGATGTTTCCAGCACCGCTTTCCACTCTCGCAGCTGGGCATGCTTTACATGCAGCTCGCGAATCTGTTTCTCCAAAGCCTCCATCTCCAACTCCACCCTTTTGCAACTTGAATGTGTCCTCACCTGCGCTCAAAGGCAGACACACAGGCGGCATAGTGCTCATAATCACGAACAGAGTTAGGATACAGAGATATGATAAAGTGAGAGGCAATGAATGTAGTCAACACTAGTGATAGTCGAGTTAACTAACCACAGGCAGAAGTCAGGAAGACAATTTAGGATTATTAAAAGAGGAAAAAAGGATAGATAAATAGTACATTTGTTTGAAAATGCAAAGAGAAATAAAAACACAGAATTCATGGCAAACAAGTCAAACACAGAAAAAAAGACAGAAATCATGTCTGCCTAATAAACTTCCTAATAGGAGAATCAAAGCTGGAAATCTGGTTAACCAGGAAAAGGTAGCACAGAAGTGAAGGTACAGTAGATCCTGAGGTGATGGTTAAAGCATTAATATCTGCCAGGCTCAGGTTGGAGTTCATTATTTTACACTACACACAATCTGGATGCTTCTGTTCCTGGGCAAAATTTTGTTAAATTTATTTATTTATTTTTTACACACACATTAGCCATTTTACCTTCTCCTTTTACCAAGTTATCCATTTAAATATTGATGAAAGTGTCCATCCATCCATCTGTGTGTTTGTTTGTTTGTTTATTTATTTATATTAAGCACGTTATCAATAGTTTAGGTACTAAGGAGGAAAGTCCAAGTCTTTCTCTCTCTCAGTGGTACAGCTGTCTCCTGCTGTCTCTCTCTGCCTCACAGTGTGTTGTTCACATGGCACACAGATTACAGTGATGCTCATCAGCATCTCAGCACACAGTAATGACCTCACAGCGCATTGTCTCGTCTCACAGCACCTCGTCTCGTCTTACAGTGCTTCGTCTCTTTTTTTATTCTAACAAAAAAAAGCTTCCATATCACTTCCTTTATCTACATGTTCACCTACATTCGGACTCTAAATCTGACTTTGTGTGAGGTTTATTTCTCACTGTATTTCCCCAGTTAGTCACAGTGACTCCCGCTGGGGTAAATTACACATTAGGGATAAATGTATACTTTTCTGTGTTTATTAAAACCAGACTCAAGAGTGAACCTCATCCTCATCTGGGTTCCACCGAATGTCCATTTATTACAGATAAACGATGTTGAGGTGCAGTGATGAAGATCAGAGCAAACTGTAGTCCTGAGTCACTGTAGGAGACTGTTGACCTCAACTACAGTTCAAATCCATCCTCAAAACTCCTGTTGATTAGAAACATCCCGAGCCGCACAGAGTCGCCTCCAATCGAAGAGGACACTATCCAGATGCAGACCACGATAAAGTAATCAGATCTGAGGAGAGGACAGGAGCAGGAACAGTGATCACTGGAACCTCCGAAGCACGTTTCACTCGACTCCAGAGAGAGAGAAGGATATGGATTATTGTTGTATAAAAGGTAAAGACACTGTACAGGGTGAAAGTAGGAAGAAGCAGAAGGAAACACAGACATGAGGATCTCTGGGATAAGAGACGACCCACCACACCACCATCAACAAACCTGAGTGAACGTGTGAGAGTGAGGAGACGACAACATCCAAATATCCCAGTTCACCAAACACTCCATATCCATGATCCCTCCAGATCTGCTCCTTTACCTCACAAACACCTACTGACTAAAGACTCCACTAAATAAATATGTGTTCAGCCTCGACTTGAACACTGAGACTGTGTCTGAGTCCCGAACACTGATTGGAAGGTTGTTCCATAACTGTGGGGTTTATAAGAGAAACATCTGCCCCCTGCTGGAGTCTTCATTATTTGAGGTACCAACAAATAACCAGCACCTTTTGATCTAAGTAGGTGTGGAGGATCATCCTGGTACAGAAGTTCACTCAGATACTGCAGCGTGAGAGCGTTAAGTGCTTTATACGTCAGTAGTAGTATTTTATAATCAGTGTGAGATGGAATTGGGAGCAGTGTAGATGATTAAAACAGGGCTGATGTGATCATATTTTCTAGATCTAGTGAGGACTCTTGCTGCTGCATTCTGAACTAACTGAAGCTTATTTCTGCACGAACTCCAACACCCAGACAGTAAAGCGTTACAGTAGTCTAATCTAGATGTTACAAAAACATCTACTAGTTTTTCTGCATCCTGTAACGACATCATATTTCTAATTTTAGCAATATTTCTAAGGTGAAAGAAGGAGATCCTGGTGATATTATTCACGTGAGACTCAAAGGAAAGACTCGGGTCAATAATCACACCGAGGTCTTTGACTGCTGTACACACTGAAACAGAAACACCATCCAGAGATGCTACAGAATCAGAAAGTTTACTTCTAGCTGCATGTGGTCCTAGTAAAAGTACAGTGGAACACGGTTATCTCGCCCTCGGTTACCTCGACAACCCTATTAAGTCGACCTTTTTGAAGTGGAACCGCCAAATTCTCGCTTTTTCTACGCATATTTTATCGGTTATCTCGATCCCCTTTTTTATGTCGCGGAACCCTAATATCTCGAGCACAAGTGGGGGGAATTTGAAATGTTAACGTCAGTTATGTGAATCGGCGCTGTGCAGCCGCAGAAGAACTCGCGAAAGTGGCGGAAAAATCAAAGCTTACAGATACTACAGGTGTTTGTATTGTATACTGGTGAATCTGCTGTTAGTAAGTGCACTTATGCATTTTGTTGTTAAATGTTATGCGATGAACGGGAGTGCGGCGCTTCAACTCCTTACCGAACGCGAGCAGGGTAAGGAGCACGGCTCTCTCGGTAAGAAGCGACGCGCGCACGCCCGATAAGTTTGAGACTTTTCTGTCCCTCGTTTTTGGTTGCGGGTTCGGTTTTGGATCTTACGTTTTTTTTTTTCCGGCTGCGCGCCATGCCGCCGGTCGCGGTAATTTAGAATTTTCCTCTCTCTCTCTCTCTCTCTCTCTCTCTCTCTTTCCCTCTTTTCTTCTCTTCTTCCCCCCCTCCCC
>MU545793.1:92184-97184 GCA_024362625.1 Silurus asotus
GTGGGAGGGGTGTGTATGTGTGGGTGTAGGGGGGGTATGGGAGGGGTGTTTGTGTGGGTCCAGGTGTGGGTGGGAGGGATGTGTATGTGTGGGTGTAGTGGGGGTGGGGTGGGGTTTATGGAAGAGGTGTTTGTGTGGGTCCAGGTGTGGGTGGGAGGGGTGTGTGTGTGTGGTTATGTGAAGTGCAAAATGTAATGTATGTGATATCAGAGGGAAGGAAGTAATTTCATCACAGGTGTGTGTGTGTGTGTGTGTGTGTGTGTGTGTGTGTGTGCGTGCGTGCGCGCGCAGGTATAAGGTGATCAGGAGGCGTGTGATCTGGTTGGTCGGTCAGTGGATCTCTGTGAAGTTCAAGGCAGAGTTACGCCCCCTGCTATATGAAATTATCCCTAATCTCCTGCAGGATGACGATCTGGTGGTGAGTACAACACACACACACACACACATGCACACACACACACACACACACACACATGCACACACACATGCACACATGTTGTTTTTCTCAGCTTCTTGTTCTCCTTTCTTCTCTCAACACTTCTCTCTGTACTCACCTGATTACCTTTCTCTCTCTCTCTCTCTCTCTCTCTCTCTCTCTCTCTCTCTGAGTTTAGATACAAATGGGTGAAGGTATATAATTAACACATGCTGTATATGTGTTGTCTGTATTATGATTATTAACTATGATGTACTGTTTGTGTGTGTGTATCAGGTTCGTATTGAGGCGGCGACAACACTAAAGCTCAATATCCTTTGCTGATATGTGTAATGCAGTGTGTGTGTGTGTGTGTGTGTGTGTGTGTGTGTGTGTGTGTGTGTGTGTGTGTGTGAACACTTTCTTTAACAACTTCTCACCTGTTGATGATTTTGAGTTCAGAACAGAGCAATTCTTACCGGTACACACACACACACACACACACACACACACACACACACACACACACACACACACACACTGCATTACACACACACACACTGCATTACACACACAGATTTCCCCTGTTTAAAAGTGTGTGTGAGGTTTATGTGAACACTGTACTCTCTCCTTTCCCCCAGTATGTGGAGTCGATCTTCGCTCTGTTGTTCCACTTGTTGCAGCAGGTGATGGAGTGCGACAGTAAGATGCAGATCCTCCACGTTATCTCCTGTGTAATAGAGAGAGTGGGGATGCAGGTGAGTGTGTTAAAGGCGTGTCCCAAACCACACCCCCTAAATTACACACACCCCAAACAACACCCCTAAACCACCGCACACACACACCCACACACACACACACACACACACACCCACACCCAAAACACCCCCCCTAAACTAACACACACACCCCAAACCACTCCCCTAAACCACACACACCGCAAACTACCACATACACACACTCAAACCACACCCCTAAACCACACACAACCCAAGCCGCACCCCAAACCACACCCATAAGCCACCATACACACACACAGCCTAAACCACACATACCCCTAAACCACACGCACACACCCAAAGCCACACCCCCAAACCGGACCACCTAAACCACCACACACACACACACACACACACACACACACACACACACACACACACCCCAAGCCACACACCCATAAACCATCATACACACACACACCCCAAACCACACACTAATAACACCACCTAAACCACACCACCTAAACCACACACATACACCCTAAACCACACCATTAAACCACACCCCTCAACCAGACATATCACCTAACCACACCATTAAACCACACTCCTCAACCACACACACCATCTAAACCACACCATAAAACCACACCCCCCCAACCACACACACCACCTAACCACACACCATCTAAACCACACCATTAAACAACACCCCTCAACCACACACACCACCTAACCACACACACCAACTTAACCACACCATTAAACCGCACCCCTCAAACATGTGTGTGTGGGTGTGGGTGTGTGTGTGTGTGTGTTGTAGATCCGTCCCTACATAGGTTGTTTGGTTCAGTATCTCCCTCTGCTGTGGAAACAATCCGAAGAACACAATATGCTGCGCTGCGCTATCCTTACTACACTCATCCATCTCGTCAAGGTACACACACACACACACACACACACACACACACACACACACACACACACACACACACACACACACTGTGTGTGTGTATATATATATATATATACACACACTCACGTACAATATAAACACACAAACCCATGCACTCACCCACACTCACATTTACACTCTCTCTCACACACTCATACTCATATCTCACACATATATACACACACACTGTGTGTGTGAGTGTATTGTGTATGTGTATATGTGTGTATTATTGTGCCGTGCCTCCTGTTTCAGGGTTTGGGGGCAGAAAGTAGAAACTTGTATCCATTTCTGCTTCCTGTCATTCAACTGAGTACCGACGTGTCCCAACCACCGCACGTTTACCTGCTGGAGGACGGCCTGGAGCTGTGGTACATACACACACACACACACACACACACACACACACACACACACACACACACACACACACACGTCTTAGACATGCAAGCTTGTGTGTCGTTACTATGGTCACTAAGACCCACACTTACTGTCTTAATGTTCTTGTACTTCTATGTGTGTGTGTGTGTGTGTGTGTGTGTGTGTGTGTGTGTGTGTGTGTGTGTGTGTGTGCAGGCTGGTGACATTAGAGAACAGTCCTGCTTTAACTCCTGAGCTACTCAGAATTTTCCAGAACATGTCAGCATTGCTGGGTGAGGAGCAACACTGCAGCTTCCTCTAATCTTTTTCTTCTCTTTGTTCATCAGTGTGTAACTGTCATCATCTTGGTCATTATCTGTGTGTGTGTGTGTGTGTGTGTGTGTGTGTGTGTGTGTGTCTGTGTCACAGAGATGAGCACAGAGAATGTGCAAAACTGTTTTCAGATCACCAACTCTTACATCTACCTCTCAGCTACCGACTTCCTGCAGGTCAGACACACACACACACACACACACACACACACACACACACACACACACACACACACACACACACACACACCTTTCCTCATACAGTGATAAAAGTGTGAAGATTTCATCACATTATCATGACACTACATAAGATATATATTTTTGTGTTAATGACAATGGTGTGTGTGTGTGTGTGTGTGTGTGTGTGTGTGTGTGTGTGTGTGTGTGTGTGTGTGTGTGTGTTAGAATTACGGTGAAGGTCTGTGCAGATCTTTCTGTGAATTCCTGAGGGACATTACAGCTGAGGGACAAGTTCAAGTCCTCAAGGTCTGAACACACACACAAACACACACACACACACACACACACTTAATTACAGATGACTGTAGATGATGAAATATTTGACACATGAATTTAAAGGGTGTTACACTACACCCTGTACACTACACTCCTATACACTACACCCTGTACACTACACTTCCATACACTACACCCTGTAAACTACACTCCTATACACTACACCCTGTACACTACACTTCCATACACTACACCCTGTACACTACACTTCCATACACTACACCCTGTACACTACACTTCTATACACTACACCCTGTACACTACACTCCTATACACTACACCCTGTACACTACACTTACATACACTACACCCTGTACACTACACTCCTATACACTACACCCTGTACACTACACTCCTATACACTACACCCTGTACACTACACTCCTAAACACTGCACCCTGTACACTACACTCCTTTATACACTACACCCTGTACACTACACTTCTATACACTACACCCTGTACACTAAACTCCTATACACTACACCCTGTACACTACACTTCCATACACTACACCCTGTACACTACACTCCTATACACTACACCCTGTACACTACACTCCTATACACTACACCCTGTACACTACACTCCTATACACTACACCCTGTACACTACACTCCTATACACTACACCCTGTACACTACACTCCTATACACTACACCCTGTACACTACACTCCTATACACTACACCCTGTACACTACACTCCTATACACTACACCCTGTACACTACACTCCTATACACTACACCCTGTACACTACACTCCTATACACTACACCCTGTACACTACACTCCTATACACTACACCCTGTACACTACACTCCTATACACTACACCCTGTACACTACACTCCTATACACTACACCCTGTACACTACACTCCTATACACTACACCCTGTACACTACACTCCTATACACTACACCCTGTACACTACACTCCTATACACTACACCCTGTACACTACACTCCTATACACTACACCCTGTACACTACACTCCTATACACTACACCCTGTACACTACACTCCTATACACTACACCCTGTACACTACACTCCTATACACTACACCCTGTACACTACACTCCTATACACTACACCCTGTACACTACACTCCTATACACTACACCCTGTACACTACACTCCTATACACTACACCCTGTACACTACACTCCTATACACTACACCCTGTACACTACACTTCTATACACTATGCCCCTGTACACTACGCTACACTACTATACACTACACTCTGTAAACTACACCCTGTACACTACACTCCTATACACTACACTCCTATACACTACACCCTGTACACTACACTTCTATACACTACACCTGTACACTCCTATACTGCTGTACACTAAACTACACCCTGTACACTACACTTCTATACACTATGCCCCTGTACACTACGCTCCTGTACACTATACTACCCTCTGTAAACTACACCCTGTACACTACACTCCTATACACTACACTCCTATACACTACACCCTGTACACTACACTTCTATACACTACACCTGTACACTCCTATACTGCTGTACACTAAACTACACCCTGTACACTACACTTCTATACACTACACCCTGTACACTACACTCCTATACACTACGCTTTTGTACACTACACTCCTATACACTACACCCTGTACACTACAATCCTATATATTACACTCCTGTACACTACACTACACTCCTGTACACTAC
>MU545793.1:102184-106259 GCA_024362625.1 Silurus asotus
TATTCTTTTTACTGATGGTGCACTGATCCATGCAGTGATCTGAGATGCCTACAGGAAAAATAAAACATCTTGTAAAATAACTCAGTTAATGCTTAAAACAATAAAATGGATCTCATCTCGCCAGGAAGAGCGTGTTGTCTACGCAGTGAGCCCACGTGTACTCTCTCTCTCCTTGATGAAGTGTGATGATGGAGAGACGAAGTGTGATGATGGAGAGAAGAAGTGTGATGATGGAGAGATGAAGTGTGATGATGGAGAGAAGATGGAGAGATGAAGTGTGATGATGGAGAGAAGAAGTGTGATGGTAGAGAGATGAAGTGTGATGATGGAGAGAAGAAGTGTGATGATGGAGAGAAGAAGTGTGATGGTAGAGAGACGAAGTGTGATGATGGAGAGATGAAGTGTGATGATGGAGAGAAGAAGTGTGATGATGGAGAGATGAAGTGTGATGATGGAGAGATGAAGTGTGATGATGGGAAGAAGCTCCTCCTCGTTCTCTCTGTGTTCACTTTTAGGGAGCAGAAGCGTTTCCCTTAATGCAACAAAGAATAGAGTCCATTGTTGGAAAGCTGAGGTCCACAATCTTCCTGGCTGTGGTCCTGCAACATGTGCTGTAGATGTCCTGCAGGTCAGGGAGCTCAGTGTGTGTGTGGTACGTTCAGCTGAACGCACCACCTTCTGGAGAGCTCGTCTGTCCTGCATGGTGCTGCTCCCAAACCAGGAAGTGATGCTACCCGTCAGAACGCTTTGGTGTAGAAAAGCTTAAGCGAGAGTGAGAGACAGAGACAGAGAGAGAGAGAGTGAGTGACAGATACAGAGAGAGAGAGTGAGAGACAGACACAGAGAGAGGGAGGGAGAGAGGGGGAGAGAGAGAGAAAGAGAGGGGGAGAGAGAGAGAGGTGTCTCACTGCTCTGGTGTATTATGTTGTATTTTGGTAAACATTTTTAATGGTGTACAGATTTAAACCATTAACTCTTCCCTCTCTCTTCTCTTTCTCTTTCTCTCTCTCTCACTCGATCTCTCTCTCTCTCTCTCTCTCTCTTTCTCTCTTTCTCTCACTCTCTCTCTCCCTCTCTCTCTCTCACTCACTCGCTCTCACTCTCTCCCTTCCTCTCTCTCTCACTCTCTCTCTCACTCTCTCTCTCACTCTCTCCCTTCCTTTCTCTCTCTCTCTCTCCCTTCCTCTCTCTCTCTCTCTCACACTCTCACTCTCTCTCTCTCTCGCTCGCTCTCTCTCTCTCACTCACTCGCTCTCTCTCTCTCACTCTCTCTCTCTCACTCACTCGCTCTCACTCTCTCCCTTCCTCTCTCTCTCTCTCTCTCTCTCTCTCTCTCTCTCTCTCTCTCTCTGTCTGTCTGTAGTTGTCTGTTGGTCAGTGGTGTGGATGAAACCCAGTTGTCGGATGATGATGAACCTCCTACTGAACAGGACAAAAGAAGGAAACTGGTGAGTAACGACATCAGAGTCAAAAGGCTTTTATTGTCATTTCTACTATACACAGTACACCGTAAAAACAAGACAATGTTCCTTCGGAACCCTGGTGCTACACTAAACAACAACACAACACAACACAACGCTACATAAAGTGCATCGAGTGCAAATGAGTGCAAACAGTGCAGACAAAAAACAGTACAGACAGACAACAGACAGACAACACAACACAACACAACACAACACAACACAACACAACACAACACAGAAAATACAAGTGAATATACCAGAACAGCAGTAAGAGAGTGTAGTACGGTCAAGTATAAATAATAATAATAAATAAATAGATGATGGTGGAATGGATTGAGATGAGTAATGAGTGTGTGTTAAGTGTTTAGTTCAGGTTGTACAGTTCAGTAACACACATTTGAGTGAGTGTGTGTGTGTGAGTTCCATTTCAGTTCTGTAATAAAGGTCACGTAGTACAGCGTCGGGGAGTTACAGGTCACATGGTACAGCGTCGGGGAGTTACAGGTCATGTGGTACAGCGTCAGGGAGTTACAGGTTACATGGTACAGCATCGGTGAGTTACAGGTCACATGGTACAGCGTCGGGGAGTTACAGGTCACATGGTACAGCGTCGGAGAGTTACAGGTCACATGTTACAGCGTCAGGGAGTTACAGGTTAAATGGTACAGCGTCAGGGAGTTACAGGTCACATGGTACAGCGTCGGGGAGTTACAGGTCACATGGTACAGCGTCTGAGAGTTACAGGTCACATGGTACAGCGTCGGAGAGTTACAGGTCACATGGTACAGCGTCAGGGAGTTACAGGTTAAATGGTACAGCGTCAGGGAGTTACAGGTCACATGGTACAGCGTCGGGGAGTTACAGGTCACATGGTACAGCGTCTGAGAGTTACAGGTCACATGTTACAGCGTCGGGAAGTTACAGGTTACATGGTACAGTGTCGGGGAGTTACAGGTTACATGGTACAGCATCAGGGAGTTACAGGTTACATGGTACAGCGTCGGGAAGTTACAGGTTACATGGTACAGCGTCGGGGAGTTACAGGTTACATGGTACAGTGCTTAGGTTGGTGTGTGATAAGGACATTCAGCACCTGTGGTTTGGATGCAGCTGTAATTATTTTGAGTGTTTGAGAAACAGCTGTGAGGGTTTTATGCTTCCCCACAGCTACGTGCATCTCAGCACCTCTTTGAGCATCTCAGAGTGGTTCAGAATGTCTCTGAGGGTCTCAGAATGTCTCTGAGGGTCTCAGAATGTCTCTGAGGGTCTGTAAATTCTGTAAAAACACGCAGATGTTGTTCATTAGCGAGTGCTAAGGTGTTCTTTCCTCCAGCAGCAGCTCCAGGCATTAACACTAACTCTTTAAGTCCATGTTGAAGTTATAATAACGCTATGCTAACACTAACACTATACTAAAAGGTCTTCAGCTCTGAATCTGAACAGATGTTGCGTTTCCAACATCACATTTAAAACCTTTCACAAATGAAACTGGAGCTAATCACTAAGCCCCGCCCCCAAAATATTGTCAAGTCATTATTCAGAAATGTGTTCGCTGCGAAAATTAATTCTGAGCCGATCAATACTTCACAGATGATTTGTTTCCATGACGATGCTCGCGTGTTTGGGGTCTCGCGTGTTTGAGGACGTGTTGATGTTCATCTGATAAACTTCATGCTCATGTGAATTTGAACACAGTGCAGATGATGTCGTGTCATAAACCTCACGCACCACTGCACCACTGCACCACTGCACCACTGCACCACTGCTAGGCTAATCAGCTAATCAGCACTGAGCGCTAACCAACTCATTACCCTGATGGAGTAACGTCTCCGTCTGCTACAGTCAGAGACACCGCTTTACTTTATCACACAACTGAGACACACACACACACACACAAGCTTTATTATATCTCACACACAAACACACACACACACACACACACACAAGCTTTATTATATCTCACACACACAAACACACACAAACAAACACACACACAAACACAAACAAGATTTATTATATCTCACACACACACACACACACATACAAGATTTATTATATCTCACACACACAAACACACACACACACACACACACACAAACACACAAGATTTATTATATCTTACACACAAACGCACACACACACACACACAAGATTTATTATATCTCACACACACAAACACACACAAACACACACACACACACACAAAAACACACACAAGATTTATTATATCTCACACACACAAACACACACACACACACACACACACAAGATTTATTATATCTCACACACACAAACACACACAAACACACACACACACAAAAACACAAACAAGATTTATTATATCTCACACACACAAACGCGCACACACACACACACACACACAAGATTTATTATATCTCACACACACAAACACACACACACACAAGATTTATTATATCTCACACACACAAACACACACACACACACACACAAGATTTATTATATCTCACACACACAAACACACACACACACACACAAACACACAAGATTTATTATATCTCACAAACACACACACACACACACACACACAAGATTTATTATATCTCACACACAAACACACACACAAACACACA
>MU545793.1:109283-114283 GCA_024362625.1 Silurus asotus
TTAAGTGTAAATGTGTGTGTGATTGTGTGTGTGTGTGTGTGTGTGACTGAGTGAGTGAGTGGGTGTGTGTGTGTGTGTGTGAGTGAGTGAGTGTGTGTGTGTGTGTGTGTGTGTGTGTGTGTGTGTGTGTGTGTGTGTGTGTGTGTGTGTGTGATTTATAGGTGCTGAGTCGGGAGGAGGAGGATTTTATACCCCACAGTGTCAGTGCTGTACATCACCTCCATGTGTAACAACTACATCAATTATTATTGCAGATCTTTTACTCTGAGACGCTTCACATTTAACCTTCACACACACACACACACACACACACGCACGCACGCGCGCACGTATGTATGTAAATATGCTGATGTTTGTGAATTTCTTCTCGGGTGTTTTGGAGCGTTTCACAGATCAGAAACAAAATTCTTAAAACCACTTATTTAATCTTCTTCATGTCGTCATTTGTGTAAATCATAAAAGCATTTTGAAAATATTTTGTTACATTGATGAAATTGATTGTGTACAATTTCTGTTTTCTGCATTGTTTATTTTCATGTTGATTAAAATTGACTGGTTCTGATCCGATTAGTTTTAAACCCCGAAACATCTCGCCATCAGTTTATTACAGAAGTCGTTGAATGTAAAAAAGTGAAACAAGTTGAGATTCTGTAAAGATTAAAGTCTCTTAAAAATTAATTCATCTGAAATGTCACTAAAAAAAGGCGAGTGAACGAATCAATCGGTGCTCTAAAATATTTCAAACGTGAATCTCGTGAACCTTCTTGTGAAAAAGCTCAAGGTGTTTTCCTGCAGCAGCACCACACACACACACACACACACACACACACACACACACACACACACACACACACACACACACACACACACTGGGATCAGCTTTAATTAGCTCGGATAACTGAGTGTTTTAAGGAAATAAGAGATTGGATGACTCATAACTTTCTATTATTAAATTCTGATAAGACTGAGATTTTGCTCATCGGCCCAAAAATCAGTACACAGAAGCTCCAGCATCTCAACCTGCATTTAGACGGATGTTCTGTAAACACTAGTTCAACAGTAAAAGATCTGGGAGTTATTTTAGAGCAACTTGTTTTTTAATAATCACATCAACCATGTTACAAAAACAGCTTCTTTCACCTTAGAAATATTTCTGAGCTGAAAAACATGTTGTTTATATCTGATGCAGAGAAGCTCCTCCATGTGTTCATGATCTCCAGACTGGACTACTGTAATGCGTTGAACATTCTCACATTCAGCTCCTGAACTTTGGAATCGTCTTCCTGACAGTGTTCAGGGTTTAGACACACTCTCATGTTGGTTCTCCCTCTCCAGTGTTCTGTAGTGTTTAAAGACTAGAATCCAACTCTTGTGACCCAGGATGAGGTTCTGCTTTTGAGTCTGGTTCCTCTCAAGGTTTCTTCCTCATAACATCTAAGGCAATTTTTCCTTCAGCACAGTCTCCATGGTGCTCATCAGAGATAAACACACATCTGTAATTCTGTAAATCTGCTTTGAGACGATGTGTGTTGTGAAAATTGCAGTAGAAATAAACTTGACTTGAACTTGAACACTGCCAGACTTCAATCAGTGAAGGAATAATCTACATTTATGCACTTTATACAAATAACACACAAATGTGCTGTTACAGGAAGCTGAGTTTGTGTGCGTGTGCGTGCGCGCGCGTGCGTGCGTGCGTGTGTGTGTGTTTATGAGCATAAACTACAGTTTCCTGTTTATTTTGTTATTGTGTTTTGTTTTTGTTATTGGGGCCATTTTGGTCTTCAGTACAAATACAACAGTTATTATTATTATTATTATTATTATTATTATTATTATTATTCCTGTAAAACGTTTTAACAACAAAACACAGACTCCACCCTGATTTCCGTGGAAACAATAGAGTGAGAGAACGAAACTGAAAGTCATCTGTGTGTGAGAGAGAGAGAGAGAGAGAGAGAGAGGAAGAGAGAGAGAGAGAGAGAGAGAGAGAGAGAGGGATGTGTTGTATGTGGAGTTTTATTCAGTTTAAAATCACAGTTTATTATTTGTAGTGTGTTTAAAGGAAATCAGGTGATCAATAATAATAATAATAGCAGTGTGTGTCAGCAGTTTCTGGAGGGTTGTGATGGACACTGTGATGAAGGACGGCCAGAGGTGAGAGCTGTTTATCTTGATTTGAGTAAATGCTGAGGTGTTTCATGCAGATGTTTATGTAGGATGTGGTATGGAGCAGGTTCAGGGTTTAGGAGTAGATTTACTTTACATTCACAGTATTTAGCAGACTTCAGTAACATGTGAGGAAAAGGACAACTGATGTTCCACGGTTACCCAAAAGCAGTGACTACAGGACGACCACGTGTTTATATGGATTTTATAAGAGAGAAGTCCAGTTTCTTATCATTGCCATTAATAAATAATGAACCTGTTCTGCAGTCATAAACGAAGCTCATGTTCTAAAATAAACACCAGCTGCTATGATCTGAGCAATTTTCCTTCTGTCTCAGTTTGAACAGGTCTTATGTTTGGGTGGTCTTGAGTTGGAATGGTTTCAGCTTGGAGAGGTCTCATTTTGGAATGGTCTCAGGTGGGAATAGTCTCGGATTGGGGTGGTCTTGGGTTGGAATTTACATTTACATTTACATTTGCTACATTTAGCAGAAGCTCTTATCCAGAGCGACGTACTAAAGTGCTTTGGGTTTCCAGTAATGAATAAATCTACACTGTACACCAGATTACACACTTCATATTAATATAACTCTTGAATTCTACAAAGCAACCTGGAAAGTGTTAATTTAAGTGTTGGAAGATGAAGGTCTTTAGTCGTTGCTTGAAGATAATCAGGGACTCTGCTGTACTGACATCTAGAGGAAGTTCATTCCACCACCTCAAATCAAAAATCAAATCAAATCAAATTTTATTTGACACATACACGTACATACAGGGTACGAAATGCAGTGAAACCTCAGTGCCAGAACAGAGAAGAGCCCTGAAGTGTGCTTACCTCTCATTCTGAGAGAAGGTGGTACCAGTGGAGCAGTGCTGGAGGATCTCACACAGCGTGGTGCAGTGCGAGATGTGATGAGGTCACTGAGGTAAGATGGTGCTGGTCCATTTTTGGTCTTGTAGGCATCATCAATGTTTTGAATCTGATACGTGCAGCTACTGGAAGCCAGTGGAGGAGCAGCAGTGGGGTGGTGTGGGAGAACTTGGGCTGATTGAACACAAGTCATGCAGCTGGGTTTTGGATCATTTGCAGTGGATGAATAGTGTTCAGGAGAAGACCTGCAGCAGAGAGCTGCGGTAGTCCAGTCTCAAAATCACAAGAGACTGAAGAAGCACCTGGGCAGCCTGTATGGAGAGAAATTGTCGAATTCTTCGAATATTATAGAGAAGAAATCGACAAGAACTAACAACATTAGTGACATGAGGGTAGAAGGATGGTTCATTGTCCATAGTTACCCCGAGGTTACGAGCAGTGACTGAAGGGGAGAGCAGAGAGTCATGAAGTGTTCTTCAGAGATCTTGACCTGGAGATGAATCACCTGGGATGACCAGCAGTTCTGATTTTTGTAGTTGAGTTTTAGTTGATGAGCACTCATCCATGAAGATATGTCTGTCAAAAATGCACGAGATCAGAGCGGAAGCTGTGGTATCTGATGGAGGGAAAGAAAAGATGAGTTGAGTGTCATCACCATATCAGTGGTAAGAAAACCCATGTGAGGATTCGACTTCACCAATGGAGTGGGTATAGACGGAGAAAAGAAGGGGACCAAGTACCGAGCCTTGTGGGACACCAGTGATGAGTCTGCATGCGGTAGATGTGGATCCCCTCTATGCTCCTGAGGGTTGATAAGAGAGTCTTGTGGTTGACTGTGTCAAATGCTGCTGGAAGGTCCAGGAGGATGAGGACAGATGACAGCTTGGCTGATCGAGCAGCATGCAGTTTCTCAGAAACAACCAAAAGGTTGCATCTGTGGAATGTGCCGCTTTGAACCCAGACTGGTTCGGATCATGGAGGTTGTTCTGTGAGAGATAATTAGACAGCTAGTTAAAAACAGTGCGTTCCAGAGATTCAGAAAAAAAGGAGAGAAGTGATACCAGTCTGTAGTTGTTGATATCTGATGGGTCCAGAGCAGGTTTTTTTAAGGTGGGAATGACACTTGCTTGCTTGAAGGTAGTTAGCACATAGCCAGATGTAAAGGACCCATTGATGATTGTGGAGATGAAGGGCAGGAGATCTTGTGTGATGGTCTGAAGCATAGTTGAAGGGATTGGATCCAGAGGACAGGTGATGGGATTGCAAGATTGGATGACTTGCAGTATCTTATCTTCTGTAAAGGTTGAGAAGTTTCACATCAGAGGAGTAGTGGATTCCTGGCTGTGTTGTGTAGTCATTGTTGGGGAGGAAGTGAAGGTCTGGCAGATATCCTTAATCTTCTCATAGAAGGATGCAAAGTCATTAGCAGTCAGGGAGGATGGATTAGGTGTGGCAGGGGGGTTGAGGAGTGAAGAGATGATGTTGTGGACCTTATGAAAATCTTGTGCAGAGGCCTTGAGCTTTTCCTTGTAGTAGGCAGTTTTAGCAGAATCACATCTGAAGGAAAATTTGTTCAGGAGTGCACAGTAAGATGCGAGGTCTACACCAAGTTGTGATTTTTCCCACCTCCTCATCTGCTGATCTGAGCTCTCGTCAATTGCTGCGAAAATCTTTTGACAGCGAGGATGTAGAAGTCTTCTTTGGTTTTGTAGACAAGGGGCAGAGGAGGTCCATGGTTGAGAAAAGAGATGAGAGGAAGGAGTCAGAAGCAATGTCCAAGGGTAGAGAGGAGGTCTCAGGTTGGAGTGGTCTCAAGTTGGGGTGGTCTCATTTTGGAATTTTCTTAGGTTGGGAGGTCTCAGTTTGGAATGGTCTTGGGTTGGGGTGGTCGCAGGTTTGGATGGTCTCAGGTTGGGGGAGTCTAAGGTTGGGGAGGTCTCAGGTTGGGGTGGTCTCAGGT
>MU545793.1:134632-140042 GCA_024362625.1 Silurus asotus
TTTGTATGCAGGTCCTGTGATGTAATCAACACTGTGATGTTCAATGATTTACAGACAGTGGGTTTATAAATCTCTTACAATAATGTACATTTAATACCATTTAATCTCCTTTATCCCCTTTAGCACTTGATGAGTGAAGGAGCTTCGTAACAATCGTCTCTTTTACAGCCTGCACAAGAATGTGAAGCTTCAACAATAACTAAATTGGCTGCCAAAAGGCTTGATACAGCTGCACTTGGCCACCGCATCTGCCAGCACTAAATTGCTGTAATTCAAGAAAATGTGGAACGAGTCCATGATGGATTATTATGTGCGTCAGAAAGGAAACGAATCAGCATGACAACGAAAAAGACTCTAAATGCTGCCTTCTCTGCTACTGTTGATTTAAATACATTTACATTTGAGTAAAACTTTTTAGTTTGTTTTGTTATTGCAGAAATACAGCAGATTAAGATTAGTAGCCTGCGGTACACTGTGGGCTAACTGTTGTTTATTTGTTTAAAATATCTGTATAAAAAAAAAAAGAAAACCATCAGTTTAACATTCCAACATGTTTATCAGTAAATAGAATTGAAGTTCAAGTTGTTTTTATGGTAAATGAACAACAGGACAGTCACAAATCTTCATCATTTACATTTACTTTTATTTACACCAGAAGAGTTTTGGAGTTTTCACCCATTTTTTGGAAGTTGCATTTGGACACAACAATTTAAATCTTTACAAATAAGTGTAAAATAGGACTTCAGTGGTAACATGCAAAAACACTCCAACAACACCTTACGATCCAGTCACACACTGACATCTTAAAGTGATTGTCATTACAACTGACAGAGATTTCATCATACATTTTTTTGCACAGATTTTAAATATTGAGTTTAATAAACACTTTTAAAAGCTGCTCCATTCGAATAAATAATTTTGACCAAATGGGGCAATTATGGAAAATAAAGTAAAAACAATCTTCAGCACTTTAATCTTACAGAGAGCTGAGAAGAGTAAAAGGATTAGAGAAAGGACAAAAGGTTAGGACATTGTTTACAAACACGAAATGTAGATACACCATACATCCAACAATCATCCTAAAAATAAAAGGACAGGATTAAAACTACAAGGTACCGGTTGCTATGAGGGCATTCTAGATTAGGGGTAGCTGTCTTAAAGTCTATAAAAAAAAAATTACAGCCTTGGGGAGTACAACTGAAGTCTCGGATAGGGAGACTGGGTCTTGTGGGTAGCATTTTTGGTTACGGAGGTAAAAGTCTTGGTTAGGGTACTAGAATTCTTGGGGCATAGCAGTTTTGGTTAAAGGGTAGTGGTATGGGTAGTTAAAACAGTCTTGGCTGGGGAGCAGCAGTTTTGGTCAGAGGTAGTGAACCTTTATATTGGATATAGTCTTGGGGAGGGCAGTAGAAGCCTATGATGGCGAAGAGGCAGTAGTCTTAGGTATAGTAGTCTTGGGGAGGGCAGTAGAAGCCTATGATGGCGAAGAGGCAGTAGTCTTAGGTATAGTAGTCTTGGTGAGGGCAGTAGAAGCCTATGATGGCGAAGAGGCAGTAGTCTTAGGTATAGTAGTCTTGGTGAGGGCAGTAGAAGCCTATTTTGGGGGTGATGGTCTTCGATATAGTGAACTTGGTCAGGGCAGTAAAAACCTGGGTTGAGGTGGGGGGCAGTAGTCTTGTGTATAGTAGTCTTGGTGAAGGCAGTAGAAGCCTATGTTGGGTGTAATGGTCTTTAGTATAGTGGACTTGGTGAGTGCAGTAGAAGCCTATATTGGGGAAGGGGCAATAGTCTTGGGTATAGTGGTTTTAGTAAGGGCAGTAGATGCCTGGGTTTGGGGGGCAGTAGTCATGGGTATAGTGGACTTGTTGAGGACAGTAGGAGCCTGGGTTAAGGGGGTGGTAATCATGGGTATAGTGGACTTGTTGAGGGCAGTAGGAGCCTGGGTTAAGTGGGCGGTAATCATAAGTATAGTGGACTTGTTGAGGGCAGTAGGAGCCTGGGTTTAGGGGGCGGTAATCATGGGTATAGTGGACTTGGTGAGGACAATGGAAACCTCGTGTTGGGGGGCCAGTTGTCTTGGGTATAGTGGATTTGGTGAGGGCAGTAATCTTGTGTATGGTGGACTTGGTTGGGGTTAATGGTCTTGGATGAGGAGACTTAGCCTAGAATTTAATAGGGAAATTTCAGTCATGCATCTTTTGTGCATTAAATTGATATTAGCCAGGATTTACCTCTTTATCAAATAATTCAAACTAAATATAAAACTGTACCAAAAAAATTATTTTAGGAATATTTTGTAGCTTTATCACACTGTGATAATAACATCTCAAAATATATTTTTTGTTAATGCTATGCTACAGAGATAAAAAACAATGACATCAAACCACAAAACACATTTTTAGGTGCAGCAATGTGAAATGTGTTATACATTTTTTTAACACTGTTCTGAAATGTGGAAATATAGGAATGGAGAAACAGTTAGCCGATAGCATCACATACTGAAAACGGTCAGGTAATTCCCAGGAATGATCATATATCATTAAACACTTATTACTATACTAAGTATAGCCTGTTTTTTTGTTTTTTTTGTTGTTTTTTTTGCCATGACATAATTCATCTAATTTCTCAAAGTATTTACAAATCAACACTCACACACACATTACCAACACTACAACAGTGAAACCTTCTACCATCACATTTACCATACAAACAACATTTATTCACCATGAAATGTGCTAATATGTTACTGATTAGAAGCTAATATGCTAGTAATGCTGCAGACAGGATGCGGAGAAAAGTGAGTAAAATAATTTTTTATCATTGTTCATTTCCTTCAAAATCAGACATGCTCTGGTGAACTGAACTGTGTTTCATATTTACTCTCTTCCAAGAGATACAATAAACTCATTATCTTCTCAAAATCGAAACACTGATCCAAATCTGTCCAAAATTCACCTTTAGATGACCTTCCTTATTCTACATTCTGAAAAATGTTCTCTCTTTTCAAGGAGTCCTCCTGAGCAGCTATGCTACTTCAAAGTCTCTATGATGACAAAATGATGGGTGTGAAAGGTACGGATATGTCATGGACCTGATAAATGGCGCATGCCTAACACATTATTCCTGCCTTCCGAATTTTCAAAATTGATGCCCTTCATATCTTTTATTAGCCCTAAAAACCAGAGGGAAAGGCGACTTTTCAAAACTTAAAACTACCAGATGAAAACAATAAGTGCAATTTGAAGAGAGGGGTTCAGGTTGCATCTTCTTCATCATCCTCACCGAGATAGTAATTAAGAGTAATAACAGCGCTTATGAAATCGCCAAGCTCCACAAAATCAGCTGTAATAATGTTGATGCCACTTTCGCCTGGACGCTGAGAGCGAATCCACTGCATCATCCCTGGGAGAGCTCTGAAAAAAAATAACCAGAAAAAAAAATCATCTGGGAAGCTAAACATCATGAGTGGAGTAGCAGTCAGGGTAACTGGGGGGCAGACTGGGGAAGTGGGAGGCAGACTGGGGGATTGGGGGACAGTCTGGGGGAGTGGGAGGCAGACTGGGCCCTGGGAGAGCTCTGAAAAAAAATAACCAGAAAAAAAAATCATCTGGGAAGCTAAACATCATGAGTGGAGTAGCAGTCAGGGTAACTGGGGGGCAGACTGGGGAAGTGGGAGGCAGACTGGGGGATTGGGGGACAGTCTGGGGGAGTGGGAGGCAGACTGGGGGATTGGGGGACAGTCTGGGGGAGTGGGAGGTATATAATATCTGGGAAGCTAAACATCATGAGTGGAGTAGCAGTCAGGGTAACTGGGGGGCAGACTGGGGAAGTGGGAGGCAGACTGGGGGATTGGGGGACAGTCTGGGGGAGTGGGAGGTATATAATATCTGGGAAGCTAAACATCATGAGTGGAGTAGCAGTCAGGGTAACTGGGGGGCAGACTGGGGAAGTGGGAGGCAGACTGGGGGATTGGGGGACAGTCTGGGGGAGTGGGAGGCAGACTGGGGGATTAGGGGACAGTCTGGGGAAGTGGGAGGCAGACTGGGGGATTGGGGGACAGTCTGGGGGAGTGGGAGGTATATAATATAGCTATAATAAAGTAATATTAAATATATGTAGATAATACCTTTCTGTGATGGTCTCTCGAAGTCCGCTGGTAACTCCTTTCATTACAGTGCTCGCTTTGGGTGTCAAAACCACTTGGGAAACAAAAAATGTTCCTTTCCGCCTGCGCTCGGTCACTGAGGTCTGGAGGAACTGAATGAGTTTTTCTGGGTCGGTGGTATTGGCCCATGGAGACGGCATCATCTGACCTGGCCACAGAAATGGCACCTCTAGTGCCATGGGGCTGTGATAAAACACTAACACTTGATACTCTTTCTCCCATAAATACTTCAGACTCACTTCCTCAGCAAAAACCACAGGACAGAGACGATCTCCGAAAACGGTTCGCAACATCTGGACCAACTTTTCATGGTGCAGGTTCTGCACGCCATAAAAATGATTAAAGTCCAAAAAGACGATTTCTCGAGCATGAGAAGCGAGAAAAGCACTGATCTGCTCCAAACCTTCACGTACAGTCGCGCTAAAAAGCCCATGGGCAAAGTAAAGCTCATTTTCAGGATCTCGCGGTTTGGTGGAGATGCGGAGGTCGAAAAAGCGAATTCCAGCCTCTAACTGGCTGGAAAAGTTCATGGTTTGTGTTGCAAGCCACTTCCTCATGAGCTTTTTAGCCACAGCTCCAAAAACTGAGACAAAATTCTGCACTGTTTCAGGCTGTTCAGGTCCAACAGGAGATGCTTCATCAATGTAGAAACTGAAGGAATCATGGGAACCTGCAGAAGACACGTGATGTTAATGATTTGGGAATGTTAGTTTTTTCATTGTGTGTAAAGATAAATCAGCCCAAACTCCAAATCATTAACAAGATTCATGTAGAAGACTTTGGCTCCAACCCTAATCCTTAGACTCTACTCAGTCCATCTCGTTCAGAACAGAACCAAAACCTATTCAGTGCATTTACATGGAGCATTAAAAGTCTAATCCGAATGAAAATGTTCCGTATAAACACCTCAATCCGAATAAAAATCCCCACACTGAATGAAGTTGTAGTGGGTTTGAGAGGGTGAAATAAAAACCCAACAAAATAAAAGTTTTGCCACGTAAATGTGACAAACCGATTCAGTCAATGAGAATCTCCGTGTGACTTCAGAAGCCTCCTCTTTACCTGGCATCCGTATCAGATCTCATATCAGCCCATTCATCATTCCTGTGCAGAAGATATACAACTGCATCTCAATAAATGAGAATATCATCAAAAAGTTGATTTATTTTAATTATTCAATAGAAAAAGTAAATCTGGTATATTATATAGATTCATCACACACACACACACACACACACACACACA
>MU545793.1:141491-143991 GCA_024362625.1 Silurus asotus
GGTGGTGTGGTGGGTCGTCTCTTATCCCCGAGATCCTCATGTCTGTGTTTCCTTCTGCTTCTCCCTTTTAGTTCTGCTGCTACAGCGAGTCTTGCCGGAGTCCAAACTGCACAGTGACGTTAACTTTCATACAACAATCAGGAGACTTAATAATCCATATCCTTCTCTTCCTGTCACCCTCTCTCTCTCTCTCTCTCTCTCTCTCTCTCTCTCTTGGTCGGGTTAAACATGCTCCTGAGGCTCCAGTGATCACTGTTCCTGCCCGTCTCCCCTCCGTGGATCTTCACACTTCGTCCTGGTCTGCCTCTGGATAGTGTTCTCTTCGACTGGAGGCGACTCTGTGCAGCTTGGGACGGTCTCTCATCAACACCTTGGGTGGTTCCATGTAATTCCGGAGTAGAACGGGTGCTTTGAGGACGGATTGGACTGTAGTTGGTGTCGGCTGTCTGCTGCACTGACTCAGGAGTGCAGTTTGCTTCTGATCGTCATCACTGCACCCCACAACTTTGTATATATGCTTCAAATGGACATTTGATGCAACCCAGATGAAAATGGGTTCCCTCTTGAGTCTGGTTCCTCTCAAGGTTTCTTCCTTATGCATCTCGGGGAGTTTTTCCTTGAATTGAAATGAATTGATATATTTCAAGTGTTTTTCTTTTCATGTTGATGATTTTGGGTTACAGCTGATGAAAACATAAAATTCAGTATCTCAGAAAATGAGAACTTTGTGAGAAAGTTGAATATTGGAGACTTGTGACGTCTCACTCTAATCATCTCATTAACTCCAAACACCTGCTCAGGTTTCCTGAGTCTTTAAATGGTGTCTCGGTCTGTTTCAGGCTCCACAATCATGGGGAAGACTGCTGACTCGACAATTGTCCAGAATACGATCATGAGACCTGTACAGCCTCTGCTGAACCAGAGACAACGTCAGACGTGTCTCACCTGGACAAAGGACTGGACTGTTGCTCAGTGGGACAAAGTCGTCTTTTCAGTGAAAGGAAAGAAAATTGAGGATTTCATGTGGAAATCAGGGCCCCAGAGTCTGGAAGAAGAGAAGAGAAGCACAGAATCCAAGCTGCTGGAGGTCCAGTGTGGTTTGGGGAATCGTGTCATCTGCTGGTCCACTGTGTTTTATCAAGTTCAAGACCTGGGTTTCCAGAACACTTCAGCAGCGTCACGGTGCGATCGCGTCCACGCCACGTCACAGTGCTGCATGCAGAGGAGCCGCGACCGAGCATCTCTACATCTTCATACTTCTAGAATCAGGAGAATTGGATTTCTGAGGGTCTTTTCTTCTTCTCCATTAATTCCTCTACCAGTCCACACAAACGTGTGCATGACCAGCAACTCCTGCGACACCAGTCCTCACTACAGACCTTCATCCACATGCTTCTGCTGTTTGGAGGATGAAGGATTCAGATATCTTCCTCCTCACACCTTCCAGCAGTAGTAGACCTACAAATCCAGGCAGTTGTTGATGAAGAGCAAAACGTTAGATAAAAAGAACACGTGGCCAGGACAGGACACACGCTAAAGACACGTTTTTCCGATTGAAAGCGCAGCACATTTAAACACCACATCTGATTTACTCACGTCTCAAATACACCGTCCTCCAAATCTTTCCATCAAAATGATTTTAATTGAAATGTCAAAAAAGTGCACATGAATCTGAATCTGTAAACCCTTCCTGTTCCGAATCCAATCTCCTACTGAAAGTTATTAGATTAGATTAGATTAGATTGTACAGAAGTACAGGGTGAATAAATGTATTTATGTGATGGTTTCCAGCGCAGTGAGACTGATTTCTGATAATCACAGACGGCGACTGGAACGAAACCTGAACCGCAGCTGAAGATTAGAAAACAGAATGAAAGAGAACATCACAGCTGCTGTGTTCCACAGAAACCATGAGCTCCATGAGGGAGTTCAGCGACACCAGAATTCACCTTCGCGTGACGTAAACATTTGTCCTGAACATCAAGGATGTAAATAATCAATACATTTATCATTAATGTTTAATAACAGATTCAAAACAGTCACATTTTCTCCACACACACGATTCACTCATCATCTTTATTCCATCACAAACTCGTGGCTCTTCTTCCTCCTGCAGCAGCAAAACGACTCAGAGGACAAATTTCATCATCGTGACTGTGCAAATTTTCATCCTGCAGTCATTTAATCGCCTCATTTATCCTGTTTATTGAGACGCAGCTGGACAGAAATCCACTCAGATCACCAGAGAAGCAGGATTACAGCAGCACACTGTGTGTGTGTGTGTGTGTGTGTGTGTGTGTGTGTGTGTGTGTGTGTGTGTTTGAGGTGTTGTGATGTAGTGTTGTGTTGTTGAGGTGTTGTGATGTAGTGTTGTGTTGTTGAGGTGTTGTGATGTAGTGTTGTGTTGTTGAGGTGTTGTGATGTAGTGTTGTGTTGTTGAGGTGTTGTGATGTAGTGTTGTGTTGTTGAGGTGTTGTGATGTAGTGTTGTGTTGTTGAGG
>MU545793.1:146491-153991 GCA_024362625.1 Silurus asotus
TCAAAAGCAGAACCTCATCCTCATCTGGGTGACATCACGAGCACTGGAGTGTGTGATTATGACTGATGTTCTTTCTACAGTCAGTTCACGTTATGGAACCAGAAGCTACTGAGCAACTCATAAATGACCTCAACATCTGAGATCACAGTGGAATCCAAATGGAGCTGATGCGTCTCTAGATGGTTCAGATCACTCACCTCAAAATCACTTCCTGTACACTTCCTGATGTCATCAGGCGTAAGCCCCTCCCACACCTCAATCAGAGTCAGCCCTTTATCCTTATCCACATCAAACACAGCCTGAGTGCGCAGACACACACACACACACACACACACACACACACACACACACACACACACACACATTAAAGCCATTTAATTAACCACAACTCCTCTTAGCACCAGCAGCTTTGAGCACTTCACCCAATCACCAGTTATAAATTGAATAATGTATCCATCCATCTATCCATCCATCCATCCATCTAAGGCCACACACACACACACACACACACACACACACACACACACACACACACACACACACACACAGGGCCATGTGGAGAGAAGCAAATGCTATTAGCTGTGATGTAATTGCAACCTTGAGCAGGGAAGAGATGATAATCAGCTGCGTCTGTGTTTCCTCCAGAGGCCATGGAAAAAAGTAAACAGGAAGTAACATCACCACACCTCACCTTCTCAGAGATGATGCGATCCACACACTGCTTCCCGGTCAGTGGCAGACTGCACTTCTCCAGGATCTTGTGTTTCCCTCCCTGAAATTACAAACACGTCACAGACACGCTGCAGACAAACCGCAGCCACCCTCACAGACGCTGCAGACAACCTCGCAGACACGCCGCAGACACCCTCACAGACGCTGCAGACACCTCACAGACACGCCACATGCACCTCACAGACACCTCACAGACATGCCACAGACACGCTGCAGACACCTCACAGACACGCCACATGCACCTCACAGACACGCCACAGACAAGCTGCAGACACCTCACAGACACCTCACAGACACGCCACATACACCTCACAGACACGCTGCAGACACCTCACAGACACGCCACAGACACCTCACAGACACGCTGCAGACACCTCACAGACACGGCACAGACACCTCACAGACACGCCACAGACACGCTGCAGACACCTCACAGACACGGCACAGACACCTCACAGACACGCTGCAGACACCTCACAGACACGCTGCAGACACGCTGCAGACACCTCACAGACACGCTGCAGACACCTCACAGACACGGCACAGACACCTCACAGACACACCGCAGACACCTCACAGACACGCCACAGACACCACACAAACACGCCACAGACACCTCACAGACACAACACAGGCAACCTCAGACATTCCTCATACACGTCAGACACGTTGCAGACACCTCACAGACACAATACAGATGTGCTGTAGACACATCCAGCTTCCTCCACCTTGGCCGAGTGCTCCATCGTCACCACCACTTTGGTTCCAGCGCTGGCCACCAGATCCATCGCTCCTCCCATTCCCTTCACCATCTTCCCCTGAAACACACACAGAGTTTGTTAGAGTATAACTCATATAATTATAATATTATATTATTAAAATGAGCAGGAGTGACATCACATGCTGAAACAAGAACCAGATGATTCATCTCACTTTGTTTTTTATTTTACCTTCTGATAAAAAAGCTGCAGCAGAATGTTCTGTATGCTCCTCTTACAGGTTCTCAAACCTCATCGCTTTCTTAAACTGAGAATCCATGGCCATAACACCACACTGAGAGCCCCGCCCACACAAGCCCCGCCCATGAGTCCTGCCCACACAAGCCCCACCCAGTCATCTTTATGCAGAACCATGTTTGGTTCCACTGGTTCTGTCTCATCTGAGGATTTTTACTGTGGAGTAGAAACACAGTAAACACAGTGGTTTGAGGTCATGTGACCTGACAATGCTGCGGGCAGGAATGATGTCATCCACTATTTACAGCTCAAACGTGCCGTTTCAGATTCATCGATTTCTCTAATTACATGTGTGTGTGTGTGTGTGTGTGTGTGTGTGTGTGTGTGTGTGTGTGTGTGTGTGTGTGTGTGTTAAATGAAATGAATGATAAAATATTTTGAAGGAACAGATAGAGAGAGAGAGAGAGAGAGAGAGAGAGTGAGTTTGTCTTTGTAATAAAAACGCAGTAAGTTCAGCCGACAGCAGGTTGCTGCTGCTGAGTGTTTCCATGACAACACATCAAATATTTCCCCTCGACCACTCTTCTCTCGTTTCTTGCGAGAACCACACCAGAAAATTATTGCCCTTCACTCCAAACTGTTTCCTCTACCGCTCTTCTGCTGTCACACACACACACACACACACACACACACACACACACACACACACACACACACACACACACGCGGGCTAATAGCTTCGGTAATGCAGTTTCCTAGGCGACCGCCAAAGGTCATGAGGTTGGTACTGAGGAAACGGTTATAAATGTCACACTGAGACAAGCAAATGACATCATCAAAAAGCGCCAAATGTGTGCGCACACACGCACACACACTGCATGGAGTACCTTAGTACAGTGTGACAGGTTACCATGGATACCACACTACTGTTCAACTGTTGTACACAGTTCCAAACTCATTATAGATTCTAGAACCTGCACCAAGAACCGAGAACCTTAGAAAAGAATCTGGAACATGAACTACTGTGCTGATAAAACCCAAAGCACACACAGAGAAGATTCTAGAATATATTTACATAATCAAATCTAGAAACTTAGCAACAACGCTGGAACAAAGAACCTCACCGAGATCTCTATAGAACCTCAGAGAAGGCCAGAACTTCACCAAGATCTCCAGGAGTTCAAATTGAAATTTACAGCTGGGTTTTAACAAAGTGCTCACATGGAACACAGAACTGCAGAGAAGAAACCAGGAGCATAAACCAGACCTCTCCCTCCTACAACATCTCAGTGTGTGTGTGTGTGTGTGTGTGTGTGTGTGTGTGTGTGTGTGTGTGTCTAGAGGGGAGTTATCAATAAAGAAACTGAAGGAGGGAGGTAATTTAATATCTCACACACACACACACACACACACACACACACACACACACACACACACACACACACACACACACACACACACCTGTCTTACTGCTTCCTTATTTTCCTGTGTGTATGTTTTATATATATATTTGAGTGTGTGTGTGTGTGTGTGTGTGTATACACTCCTGAACAAAAAACAAAAGTGTTGCGTTTATAATTTTGTTTAGTGTAGTATGTGTGTGTGTGTGTGTGTGTGTGTGTGTGTGTGTGAGAGAGAGAGACAATATGTGTGTGAGATAAATAACCTTCAGCAGCCTGATCAGTGCAGTGTGGAGCCGAGGAGACATCCATTAGTGCCAACACAGCTATAAATATTCACTCTGTGTGTGTGTGTGTGTGTGTGTGTGTGTGTGTGTGTGTGTGTGTGTGTGTGTGTGTCACTATCAACATCCATCAAAAATAAATTCTTACATTTTCTCTACAAAAAAAACCTGTCATCCACACACACACACACACACACACACACAGACACACACACACACACACTTGCTCTCCAATTCTAATCAGTTGTCACACCCACACCGTCATGCCTGCCACACTCTCACCCCCGTCACACTCTCACCCCCGCCACCCTCACACCCCCCGCCACACTCTCACCCCCGCCACACTCTCACTCCCGCCACACTCTCACCCCCGCCACACTCTCACCCCCGCCACACTCTCACTCCCGCCACACTCTCACCCCCGCCACACTCTCACCCCCGCCACACTCTCACTCCCGCCACACTCTCACCCCCGCCACACTCTCACCCCCGCCACACTCTCACTCCCGCCACACTCTCACCCCCGCCACACTCTCACCCCCGCCACACTCTCACTCCCGCCACACTCTCACCCCCGCCACACTCTCACCCCCGCCACACTCTCACTCCCGCCACACTCTCACCCCCGCCACACTCTCACCCCCGCCACACTCTCACTCCCGCCACACTCTCACCCCCGCCACACTCTCACCCCCGCCACACTCTCACTCCCGCCACACTCTCACCCCCGCCACACTCTCACCCCCGCCACACTCTCACTCCCGCCACACTCTCACCCCCGCCACACTCTCACCCCCGCCACACTCTCACTCCCGCCACACTCTCACCCCCGCCACACTCTCACCCCCGCCACACTCTCACTCCCGCCACACTCTCACCCCCGCCACACTCTCACCCCCGCCACACTCTCACTCCCGCCACACTCTCACCCCCGCCACACTCTCACCCCCGCCACACTCTCACTCCCGCCACACTCTCACCCCTGCCACACCTGTAATTGTAATGATAAATCGGTACAGAATTCTGACAATCACTGAACATTACTGTGTGCATTTGAACACAATAAACATGAACACTGCACTTACGGGAATCATCCAGTTTGCCAAATCTCCATATCTGGACACCTGCATGGCTCCCAACATCGTCAGATTAATGTGTCCACTGTAAAACACACACAAACACACACCTCACATTACTGGTTACAAAACCTGACCAATGGTTCCAGTACCACACTAAGGGTTTAGAGCAACACAAAATGTACTAAGATGTTCTGAGTCTTAAGTTTTATAACGATCTGAGAACCAGGAACTGTGCCAAGGCCACTAGAACCTCACAGCACCAAAGACTCTATGACTTAAATCCACAGAGAAGATTCCAGAACCAAAAATCCACTCAGATGAACCACACACAGAACTTGGACAACATCCTCTTAAGACATGCTGTATGTTTCGAAGCCACAACACACAGTCTAGAATTCTACAACTGCACCCTAGAACCACCCGGAAGATCCTGAGTAAAAGAAAAGGTGAAGATGTTAGAACCTGAAACTGTAACGAGCCTCTAGAACTGTGTGTGCTGTGGAGTTTGAGAAACCATGCTGAGGATTTAAAACCTTTACAGTTAGAACCCTGTGAGACTTCATGCTTTACAGAGCTGTGGCTTGGAGCCACGTTTCTCCAGGATTGGGACAGAAAGACCAGGACTATTGTTCTCTGAAAAACACTTTAATGTGGTAAAGGTCAGGATTGATTTTCTCAGAGGCGGCTTTGTTGCATCTGCTGCGTCATGTCTGAGTCTCAGCCTCCAAAAATCCAATAGTAGCAGTAAATTCACTTCAGAAGTTTTTATACACACACACACACACACACACACACACACACACACACACACACACTATTCAACATTTTCACGAAGATCAATGTCATGTTTAAACACTGTTTATCAATAAAAGGGGGCGGGGTTAACACTGTGTGCCGCTCGGGGGGAGGGGCTTGAACTCTAGAACCCTCTACACTTTATCCAGTCCTGTTCCTCAGGAATCCTGCATGCGCTTCTAGAGCTCTCTGAACAGTTCCAGATTGCAGACGTCTCAGAGAAACAGAGAGGAGATGTAGAGAGAATGAGGGACTGAAGCAGCTCTAACAGCACTGAGAGGAACTTCATTACGTGGAACTACAAATTTATTCAATAAATAATAATAATGTTGTGGTGTAAAAGTAATAAAATACACAGAGGAATCGTGTGTGTGTGTGTGTGTGTGTGTGTGTGTGTGTTTCTGACCCTCGGATCATGGAGAAGGACTCGTCGCTGGAGAAGTATGAAGCTCCTGGGAGAACGGTCACAGTTTCCTTCCCTACAGGAGAGAAGCAGAATCCAGCTGAGTCCCAGTCTGTTCACTTACCATCTCTCCTCCTCTCCCTCTCCTCCTCTCCCTCCATCTCTCCTCCTCTCCCTCTCCTCCTCTCCCTCCATCTCTCCTCCTCTCCCTCTCTCTCTCCTCCTCTCCCTCTCCTCCTCTCCCTCTATCTCTCCTCCTCTCCCTCTCTCTCTCCTCCTCTCCCTCCATCTCTCCTCCTCTCCCTCTCTCTCTCTCCTCCTCTACCTCTCTCTCTCCTCCTCTACCTCTCTCTCCTCCTCTTCCTCTCTCTCTCTCCTCCTCTCCCTCCTCCTCTCCCTCTCTCTCTCCTCCTCTCCCTCTCCCTCTCTCCTCCTCTCCCTCTCTCTCTCTTCTCCTCTCCCTCTCTCTCTCCTCCTCTCCCTCTCTCTCTCTTCTCCTCTCCCTCTCTCCTCCTCTCTCCTCCTCTCCCTCTCTGTCTCTCTCCTCCTCTCCCTCTCTCTCTCTTTCTGCTTAATTGTTTTATAAAAACATATAAAACAACAAAGTTCATATATATATATTGTTTAAACACACACACACACACACACACACACACACACACACACACACACTGCAGCTTCTCTCCTGAGTCTTAGCTCTGCAGTGAGGTTATTATTAGAATCAGCTGAGTTACACACACACACACACACACACACACACACACACACACACACACACACACACACACACACACACACTGCCAGACTCCATTATCCCCCACATTCTACTAAAACTGAAGTCACACTAAAGTGCTGCAGGCAAACATACATTTGCACACACACACACACACACATTCACTCTGCTGCAAGCAAACACACACACACACACACACACACACACACACACACACACACACCTGCGTTAATGAGATCTGCATCCACTTCCTCCTCTGTAGGGTATGGCCCCTAACACACACACACACACACACACACACACACACACACACACACACACACACACACACACAGAGTCAACTGATAAGTCAATGTACAATGAACATTTGAGACTTAAACATAGAGAAAAGTGCAAAAGAGTCAGAGAGAAAGACAGAGGGAGGGACAAAGAGAGGGAGAAACAGAGAGAAAGAGAGAAAACTGACCAATCCCAGAATGCCGTTTTCACTCTGCAGGTAGACGCTGATATCAGGTTTGATGTAGTTACTCGCCAACATTGGAATTCCAATTCCCAGATTAGCTACAACAACAAAAAAACTGTTATACGGTGTGCTGTGATTGGACGAGAGCGGTAGATTGTTGTGACTGGACGAGAGTGGTACGGTGTGTTGCGGTACGGTGTGTTGTGATTGGACGAGAGCAGTACGGTGTGTTGCGGTACGGTGTGTTGTGATTGGACGAGAGCGGTACGGTGTGCTGTGATTGGACGAGAGCGGTACAGTGTGCTGTGATTGGACGAGAGCGGTACGGTGTGTTGTGATTGGACGAGAGCGGTACGGTGTGTTGTGATTGGACGAGAGCGGTACGGTGTGCTGTGATTGGCCGAGAGCGGTACGGTGTGCTGTGATTGGACGAGAGCGGTACGGTGTGCTTTGATTGGACGAGAGCGGTACGGTGTGCTGTGATTGGACGAGAGCGGTACGGTGTGATGTGATTGGACGAGAGCGGTACGGTGTGCTGTGATTGGACGAGAGCGGTACGGTGTGCTGTGATTGGACGAGAGCGGTACGGTGTGTTGTGATTGGACGAGAGCGGTACGGTGTGTTGTGATTGGACGAGAGCGGTACGGTGTGCTGT
>MU545793.1:160883-170883 GCA_024362625.1 Silurus asotus
GAGGTTGAAGTCACCAAGAACTGTCAGAGGGGTGCCGTCAGAGGGGAAATTACTGAGGAGCGTGTCCATCTCTTCTAGGAAGTCCCCAAGGGGACCAGGAGGGCGGTAGATGACAATGATAAAAAGGTTGATTGGAGAGGTAACTGAAACTGCATGAAATTCAAAAGAAGACATGGTTAAATGAGACAAAGGTAGAGGTGTGAAACACCATCTCCGTGATAATCTGATCTCTGCGCCGAGGCATTTAACAGCAGGTTTCCTGTCTATGGACAGGAAAAGTTTTTTTTTCTCTGTGAGCAATAAATTCTATTTGGGTGTGAATGTTTCTTGTTTTTTTAATAACGGACTTCCTGTTTTATGCTCACACTAACACATTAGTGGGAAATACAGGTAGGGGAATTTATTTACTGATGTACAGAAACTCATGAATCCCCCTCAGGGATGAATATAGTGATCTGTCTATCTCTACAGGGAGTGCAGAATTATTAGGCAAATGAGTATTTTGACCACATCATCCTCGTTATGCATGTTGTCTTACTCCAAGCTGTATAGGCTGGAAAGCCTACTACCAATTAAGCATATTAGGTGATGTGCATCTCTGTAATGAGAAGGGGTGTGGTCTAATGACATCAACACCCTATATCAGGTGTGCATAATTATTAGGCAACTTCCTTTCCTTTGGCAAAATGGGTCAAAAGAAGGACTTGACAGGCTCAGAAAAGTCAAAAATAGTGAGATATATTGCAGAGGGATGCAGCAGTCTTAAATTAGCCAAGCTTCTGAAGCGTGATCATCGAACAATCAAGCGTTTCATTCAAAATAGTCAACAGGGTCGCAAGAAGCGTGTGGAAAAACCAAGGCGCAAAATAACTGCCCGTGAACTGAGAAAAGTCAAGCGTGCAGCTGCCAAGATGCCACTTGCCACCAGTTTGGCCATATTTCAGAGCTGCAACATCACTGGAGTGCCCAAAAGCACAAGGTGTGCAATACTCAGAGACATGGCCAAGGTAAGAAAGGCAGAAAGTCGACCACCACTGAACAAGACACACAAGCTGAAATGTCAAGACTGGGCCAAGAAATATCTCAAGACTGATTTTTCTAAGGTTTTATGGACTGATGAAATGAGAGTGAGTCTTGATGGGCCAGATGGATGGGCCCGTGGCTGGATTGGTAAAGGGCAGAGAGCTCCAGTCCGACTCAGACGCCAGCAAGGTGGAGGTGGAGTACTGGTTTGGGCTGGTATCATCAAAGATGAGCTTGTGGGGCCTTTTCGGGTTGGGATGGAGTCAAGCTGAACTTCCAGTCCTACTGCCAGTTTCTGGAAGACACCTTCTTTAAGCAGTGGTACAGGAAGAAGTCTGCATCCTTCAAGAAAAACATGATTTTCATGCAGGACAATGCTCCATCACACACGTCCAAGTACTCCACAGCGTGGCTGGCAAGAAAGGGTATAAAAGAAGAAAATCTAATGATATGGCCTCCTTGTTCACCTGATCTGAACCCCATTGAGAACCTGTGGTCCATCATCAAATGTGCGATTTACAAGGAGGGAAAACAGTACACCTCTCTGAACAGTGTCTGGGAGGCTGTGGTTGCTGCTGCATGCAATGTTGATGGTGAACAGATCAAAACACTGACAGAATCCATGGATGGCAGGCTTTTGAGTGTCCTTGCAAAGAAAGGTGGCTATATTGGTCACTGATTTGTTTTTGTTTGGTTTTTGAATGTCAGAAATGTATATTTGTGAATGTTGAGATGTTATATTGGTTTCACTGGTAAAAATAAATAATTGAAATGGGTATAAATTTGTTTTTTGTTAAGTTGCCTAATAATTATGCACAGTAATAGTCACCTGCACACACAGATATCCCCCTAAAATAGCTCAAACTAAAAACTACTTCCAAAAATATTCAGCTTTGATATTAATGAGTTTTTTGTGTTCATTGAGAACATGGTTGTTGTTCAAATTAAATCCTCAAATAAAATTAATCCTCAAAAATACAACTTGCCTAATAATTCTGCACTCCCTGTATATATATATACACATACATACATACACACAAACACATATACACACGTGTGTGTGTGTGTATGTTTGTGTGTGCATAATACTGGTGTACCTCACAGCAGTCAATAAGTTAAATACACAACTGCAGGCACAGAGTAAAAGTGTGTGTGTGTGTGTGTGTGTGTGTGTGTGTGTTTCCAGATAGAAACCAAAGTACAAAAGTCTAAAAGTCTTAATAAGTCTGCATTTTACTTTCATTTTACCACACACACACCCACCCACACACACTCACCCACAAACACACCCACACTCACCCACAAACACACACGTGTGATGAGATGAGAAGACAGAGAGATAATGAACTGAGACTGATAGAGTGATTTATTAAACAGAGGCAGTGACCTGGGCACAAGGCAGGGTTAATGATACACATACACACACACACACACACACACACACACACACACAGGTTGTATTTGCTGTAAGAGTGGGCAGATGATCCACTGTACGTGTGAATGATTGAAAGGTGTGTACTTTAACTGACACCTGTAAGACCCGCCCCTTTCCCAATCTCACACTCACTCAGATGAACTCACTAGGTTCCCCTTACTGTGTGTGTGTGTGTGTGTGTGTGTGTGTGTGTTACTGACCCAGCGTTGTTACTGACTGCAGTGAGTCTCTTTACTCCAGTTTCCAATAAACTGTTTATAAGATTCTCAGGAATTCCACATAAACCAAACCCTGAAAATACACAATACATCTCACTTTATAAATCATTTATCACTATAATCACTCGTCTCTGTAATCACTCCTCACTAGGAGTGTGACGGGACACAAAATCCACAGCTGAGGATGTACCTCAGTTTCTAAGTTACGCTCGGTACAGTTTATTATTATCATCAGTTAACTTTTTTTATTTTACCTACTTGGTTAATTAATAAAAATAAAACTGAATTAATTATGGCTGGGTAAATTAATTAAATTAATGCAATACACTTTATCATATAGTTACAATGGTACAAATTAAATTAAATACATTTTGACGTATAAGAGTGGAGGAAGGTGTTCTCTGTAGGAGATGCAACCTGAAGGAGATTGGAGACTGTATGGTGTTGGCGGGGGACAGTGTAGCTAGACAGCATCGGATAGTCTGTAGGATGGTTCTCTTTCAAACATCCGTTCGGTATCTCACTATGGGAATCGCCTGGGGTGTGACCAGTCCTGGAAGCATCAATCACACCACGTCTGTCGGCTGACAGACCAATCACGACAGTGATGCGGGAAGTCCCGCCTCCCCATATACTCCTCATAGGTCTCCTGTCCTTGCTTCGCTCTTTGATTCTGACCCTTTAGTGGGTAATTTTTTTGAAGGCGGATTTGGAGGATGACGAGGAGGATGCTATCCTTCCTCCTGATCTTCCCTCCAGGCCTGGAAGTGCTATGGGCCCTTCCCCCATGCCAGGTGAGCTGGACCTTGTTGAGATGTGTAGGAGAGCAGCCAAAAAGCTCTCTATCAACTGGCCATCTCAGCAGGTGCATCAGGACGCTGAGAGGGATTTATATGATGGGAAGAGGCTGGTATCGCGCACTTCCCCAGTTATGGTGAGTCCAGCCGTCCCTGCGTGTGTCACAGACATGCGTCATTTTTTGGGACAAACCCTTCTCACGTAGAGTACCCGTTAAGGGTTTCTCTAGACTGGAGGTGCACAATATGGAGGATTTGGGGATATCCTACGCCCCCCCATCGAACTGTCAGTGGTGTGTCACCTCCACTCTAATCAACGAGCTGCTCTATCCTCCTCCTCTCCCCTTCACTGCCGGAGCATTGCAGATCTCAACCTACGTTGATCGAGGGGAGTGGTCCAGAGCTGTGGCCGCAGCATGGGCCTGGCTGTGGTGAGCCCTATGGTTGGGTTTGACGGGCTTATCAGAGATGGAGAAAGTGGAATTCCTTGATGCCCCGAAAGAGCCGAAAGAGCAGTGGCGAATATGCGCCAGCAATGTGATCTACGCAAAAACATCTCTACATCCAGAGGGAGACGCTCTGGATAAGGGTGTCTGCTAAATGCTGCAAATGTAAATGTAAATGTAAATGAGACAGCCGGGGTTTAGGGCCCCTAGGCCCCGCCCACCCCAGCAGTCAATGCAGGTGGAGGCTCGCCAAAAACCCAGGAGCAAGGCCTCTTTTTCAGTGGCTAGGCATCGCCCACCTGACCCTCAGGGAGGGAAGAAAAGGCGGGTGACCTAACCTGTGGTCTGATTTTGGGTCAAAAGAGAGGCGGCAGCACTCTCAGAGTTTCTGTAGCACCCTACAACTCGTACCAGGAGGGGGAGGACAAGACTCCTGATATGAGTCGTAGGGTGCTACAGAAACTCTGGAGTGTTGGGGGGTGTTTCAAGGACTATGTTCAGTGGACGAAGGTTCTCCGGTTGGAGTGTTGGCACTAGTTCCCCCAGTGCCCAAAAAGTTACTTCTCCTCTCTTTTTCAAAGCCGTTGATTCCGCCGTGGGATCTGACAGTGGTCCTGAGCGCGCTCTCTCAGACTCCTTTTGAGCCGATAGAGTGTGTTGATTTGAAGCTCCTTTCGCTGAAGGTCACTTTGTTATTGGTTCTTTCTAACGCAAAGTGGGTTAGTGAGCTTCATGCTTTGTTAGTTCATGACTCCTGTATGCGGTTTGCTATGGATTTCTTGCGAGTGACTAATCAAGGCTTTTGTCCCTGAGGTGAGCGACTCAGCTTTCGCCTGCAGAAAGGTGGATTTACTGGTTATTATCCCCCTCCTTTTTCCTCAGCGGAGGAGGAGTGTCTTCACTGTCTGTCCCCTGTCCGTGCATTACGTCACTATGTAGACCGGATGTAGGAATTGAGACGGCGTAATCAGCTGTTTGTTTCGTGGGCTAAATCTCGTAAAGGAAGACCTGTTTCCCGTCAGCGCCTGTCCCACTGGCTCGTAGAAGCTATTATATTGGGTTATAATAGCATGGGTCTTAACCCCCTAGAAGGACTGAAGGCTCATAGTACCCGTGGCCTAGCCACCTCATGGGCGCTTTTTAAGGGGCGTTTTGTTTCAGGACATTTGTGCGGCTGCATGCTGGGCTTCACCTCATGGAGCCTTTGTTTGGCTCATTCCGTCCTGAGTGGGTAAAATACAGAGAAATGTATTGGGGAATGACAATGGATGATGGAAACATTGTGGATTGGATGTTTGTCATTTCTCTTCGGTGAGAGGGATAATCTCCTGTTCTTTTCATCACATCACTGAGTTGGTGGACACCTGCTTCAGACAGCATATCTGCAATACAGGAGTTATCTATATCCCATATTGAGATACCGAACGGATGTTTGAAAGAGAACTTTAGGTTACTTACGTAACTTACGTCCCTGACTATCTTCAAGCGATGGCTGAAGACCTTCATCTTCCTGAAACACTTAAATTAGCACTTTCCACGTTTGATTAAGTGTGTAATCCAGTGTACAGTGTAGATTTATTTATTGATGGAGACTCAAAACACTTTAGTACGTCGCTCTGGACACGGACGTCTGCTAAATACCATAAAATGTAAATATAAATGTACTGTTCACTATTTCTCACTAATCACCAGACACAGGACAGAAATCTCACTCCTCAGTGTGTGTGTGTGTGTGTGTGTGTGTGTGTGTGTGTACCTCCAACCAGTACAGTAGCTCCATCAGGAATGTCTCTTACAGCTTCAGTCGGGTTGTAATAAAACTTTGAGCGACGCCAAGACGACGTGGAGAAATAACACAAACATGACTACACACACACACACACACACACACACACACGATTAAGAAAATAACAGTACAATATATTATTGATAAGCGATTTATAATATTCTCATATCTCTGAGCTTCTGTTTGAGCAGACTGAGGTCCAGCCTCTCCCTCATCACCATCACTCAGCTCCAACAACACAACATGCACTTCTACAAACTGCACACACGCGCACACACACACACACACACACACACACACACACACACACACACACGTGTCTAATCCAAAAGGGTCTGTTCAAAGATAAAGAACCCTTAAATACACACTACAGACAGTCAGACAGATCAGAGGAAGTGTGTATCAGTACAATCAGATAAACTCTACAGTGTTTATTATGTTTTATTGTTCATTACACAACTTCTGAGTTCCACCACACACACATAGATAGTGATGGTGTAGTAAATGTGTAAGAAATGGTGTGTGTGTGTGTGTGTGTGTGTGTGTGTGTGTGTGTGTGTGTGTGTGTGATAGATGAGAGTTGGTACTGGTCACAACAATAAAATTATGTGGGGATATGTGACCTGGGCTAAGAGCCAGGAAAAACACACGCACACACACACACACAATCTGAAAATAAGATTTTTTCTCAGTAGTATGTAATAGTTAGTGTGTGTATGTTATTCAGAGTGTAGAAGTTTAACACACAATCACATACTTAGTTTTACATAAACATTAGTTATATTTACACCTACAACACACTGTGTGTGTGTGTGTGTGTGTGTGTGTGTGTGTGAAAATTATAAATGGAGATGTACTGAAGCTGAAGTTTGCTTGAACAAACTACAGAGATAACACACACGAAAGTGACGTAAACATTTATTTACACAATTTACACAATATTTCACTCTGTGTGTGTGTGTGTGTGTGTGTGTGTGTGTGTGTAAGTGTGAAGGTCAAGCACAGTAATGTTTTATATGATTGGTATACTTTATATTACACTTTACTATACTTTACTGTAAACATGCGTGTTTTATTCCATCACACACACACACGCGCGCGCGCGCACACACACACACACACACACACACACACGCGCGCGCGCGCACAGACAAGCCTAATAATAATAATAATGTAATGTGTGTAAATCGGATGAAGTTGGATAAATAAATGCACATGACAACCATCACCAAGGACACGCGCTCCATACACACGTTTATTCATTATTATTCTAATGCATTACACTCTCTCACACACACACACACACACACACACACACACACACACACACAGTATTCTCACACACACACAGTATTCACACACACACAGTATTCACACACACACACACACACACACACAGTATTCACACACACACACACACACACACTGACCTTGCTGAGGGAGAGGGTGTACACACTCCTGATGTGAGCTCCATACAGCACTCTGAGCGCCGCCATGTTGGATCTGAGTGAGCGCGAGCGCGCGGAACAGCTGCTCTACAACAAGGGTACTGAAGAGACTGTGGGCGGGGCATGTGCCCTGGTGGGCGGGGCATGTGCCCGGGTGGGCGGGGCAGAGTTGTGATTGACAAGGGGCGAGGTCGCCTTTATTTACATGTAACTCTTTTACCGCCGCACATCAAACACAAGGTTGTGATAATACAAACAAACAAACAAACAAACAATTCAAAACTAAATTATAATCATTTACTACATATTCATATTTATATTTCATTTATACTTTAATTTCAATTTTAAATACTTTCTCATCTTCATTCTGTAAATAAATAATAAATGTAAACAATATTTCACTTTGTACATAAACACATTTCACCTTCATTTCTACTATAAGATATATTTATTTTTTACAACAAATAATTCTAATAAAATACAATAATAATAATAATATAATGATAGTAGTTATAAAGGAGAAGGTGATGATGATGATGATGATGATGATGATGATGGAGGAGGTGATGATGGAGGAGGAGGTGATGATCATGGTGATGGAAATGATGATGGAGGGGGAGAAAGAGGTGATGATGATGATGATGATGGAGGAGGTGATGGTGATGGAGATGGAGGAGGAGGAGGTGAAGATGATGATAATGGAGGAGGTGATGATGGTGATGGAGATGATGATGATGGAGGAGAAGGAGGTGAAGATGGTGATGGGAATGGAGATGATGATGATGGAGGAGGAGGAGGTGATGGTGGTGATGGAGATGATGATGGAGGGGGAGAAAGAGGTGATGATGGTGATGGAGATGGTGATGGAGGAGGAGGAGGTGAAGATGATGATGATGGAGGAGGTGATGATGGTGATGGAGATGATGATGATGATGATGATGGAGGAGAAGGAGGTGAAGATGGTGATGGGAATGGAGATGATGATGGAGGAGGAGGAGGTGATGGTGATGATGATGATGGAGGAGGTGATGGTGATGGTGATGGAGGAGGAGGAGGTGAAGATGATGATGATGGAGGAGGTGATGATGGTGATGGAGATGATGATGATGGAGGAGAAGGAGGTGAAGATGGTGATGGGAATGGAGATGATGATAGAGGAGGAGGAGGTGATGATGGTGATGGAGATGATGGAGGGGGAAAAAGAGGTGATGATGGTGATGGCGATGAAGATGATGATGGAGGAGGAGGTGAAGATGATGATGGAGGAGATGATGATGAAGGAGAAGGAGATTTGTGGATATTTGGTTGATTATTTATTTTATAACTGTTCCTATGATCTACTCTGTAATGTTTATTTGATGATATAATAAATTAATGAAAGTAAAAGCAGGCCGCCGCGCCGCCCACGTGACTCCTCGCGGTCACGTGACTGTTTGTCCTCCGTCATGGCGGACTACAGGAGGGTCGTCGAGTTGGAAAGACGGATTTTGGAGTTGGACAGCAAGTGCGCGTCTCTTCGGTCGGAGAAACCAGGTGTCTGAACGAGCTTGTGCTCCGCGTCTCCCTCTCCGTGTGTCGGATTCGCTCGGTGGTGTTTACTGTTTGTTGTTATTACTTTCATGTAGCAGTTAGCATGCTAGTAAACCTACGCTAGTCACACGTTCATTAGCATGTAGCTAACAGCAGGGAGCGCCGCCGTCACCCGTATTCATCAAAGCGCCGCCCTTTAACGCGATGATTGGCTGGGAGGTTTCCGCCCACTGCGCGTGCATGGGGAGGTCTGTACGACGCCCTCGTTTCAGTGTTTGGGTCATACGCGCAATCCGATTGGTGGACTGCGTTGTGGGAGACGTGTGAGCCAATCATAGCGCAGGGGGGCGGGGACTCTACATAATACGGGTGTGAAAGCAAAAGCGAGGCGCTAGCGTTGTGCAGTAAGTAAAGATCTGGTTAGAGGAGATCTGAGAAAGGTCTTATTAGAGGAGGTCTGAGGGAGATCTGATTAGAGGAGATCTGAGAAAGGTCTGATTAGAGGAGGTCTGAGGGAGATCTGATTGGAGGAGATCTGAGAAAGGTCTGATTAGAGGAGGTCTGAGGGAGATCTGATTGGAGGAGATCTGATTAGAGGAGGTCTGAGGGAGATCTGATTGGAGGAGATCTGAGGGAGATCTGATTAGAGGAGGTCTGAGGGAGATCTGATTAGAGGAGATCTGATTAGAGGAGATCTGAGGGAGATCTAATTAGAGGAGATCTGATTAGAGGAGGTCTGAGGGAGATCTGATTAGAGGAGGTCTGAGGGAGATCTAATTGGAGGAGGTCTGAGGGAGATCTAATTGGAGGAAATCTGAGGGAGATCTGATTGGAGGAGATCTGATTAGAGGAGGTCTGAGGGAGATCTGATTAGAGGAGATCTGATTAGAGGAGATCTGATTAGAGGAGATCTGATTAGAGGATGTCTGAGGGAGATCTGATTAGAGGAGATCTGATTAGAGGAGGTCTGAGGGAGATCTGATTAGAGGAGATCTGATTAGAGGAGATCTGATTAGAGGAGATCTGATTAGAGGATGTCTGAGGGAGATCTGATTAGAGGAGATCTGATTAGAGGATGTCTGAGGGAGATCTGATTAGAGGAGATCTGAGAAAGGTCTGATTAGAGGAGGTCTGAGGGAGATCTGATTGGAGGAGATCTGATTAGAGGAGGTCTGAGGGAGATCTGATTGGAGGAGATCTGATTGGAGGAGATCTGATTAGAGGAGGTCTGAGGGAGATCTGATTAGAGGAGATCTGAGGGAGATCTGATTAGAGGAGATCTGATTAGAGGAGGTCTGAGGGAGATCTAATTGGAGG
>MU545793.1:173383-174386 GCA_024362625.1 Silurus asotus
TTATTTATTTACATATTTGTCTCTGTCTCACAGCTGCGTTCTCTCACTTCCCAAATTAAACACATTTATACAGAGTGAAACACCTTCACACCTGTCCAGTACTGAGGAAATGTAAATAGAATATAAAAAATTAATAATGTAAAGTATTTAACAATAATCAATTCCCTTCTAGTTATTCATTCATTTTCTTGCTTTATGTTTTATTAATTTAATATACTGTAGTTTGTGGTTCTTTTTTTTTTGTTTGTTTATGTATAATTTTGTGTGTGTGTGTGTGTGTGTGTGCAGTACAGTGCACGTTAATCACAGTGTATGCGGGCGGTGGTTTCCATGGTAACCCGTTATCACGAATTCATGATCCAGGTTTTGTTTTTGTATTATAATCTGAACATGACTCCGCCCTCTAGGAACACGTGACCCATCACATCCCAGCCAATAAGCGCTCGCGCTCTCTTCCGGCGGAATTCCAGATAATTAGCATATCTTAGCTATAGTGAGTGAATCTGTTTGTTTACTCACAGTGCAGAGTGTCAGAGTCTGATCCACTGTCTGATCCTCTCCCGAGTCTGACTCCGGGTCGCATATCACACCGGCCACTTCACACACGGAACTGAAGGAATCTCACTCAAAAGATAGAACCCACTTCCGGCATCAATGTGACGTCACCATCAATGCAGTCTGAGACTACGTAGTGTAGTGGGACCACTTCCGGTAAAGTGAGAAACCGGAAGTAGGGCAAAGTGTAGAGCTCAGGCAGAAGAAGATCTACCACCAGGTCTGGTTTATAATGTGTGTGTGTGTGTGTGTGTATATATATAAAACAGATATATAGAGTGTGATGTGTGTGTGTGTATATAACATATAGAAAGTGTGTGTTTGTGTGTGTGTATATATAACATATAGAAAGTGTGTGTTTATATATAACATATATATATATATATATATATATAGAGAGAGAGAGAGAGAGTGTGAGGTGTGTGTGTGTGTGTGTGTGTGTATATAT
>MU545793.1:196019-212254 GCA_024362625.1 Silurus asotus
CTGTTTACACTGATACAGTGACTCGGGGGTACAAAAGGATGTCAAAATGAAAAATACACTATAATGGCAACTAGTATCATAAATCATAGCAAGTTCTCATCTTTCTATTATCTTTAAACTTTATATTAGAAATATGGCAGGAAAGATCATTTTAATTGCTCTATAGAAAATATTTGTTTTATGGTATATTTTTAATATACAGGGAGTGCAGAATTATTAGGCAAGTTGTATTTTTGAGGATTAATTTTATTTGAGGATTTAATTTGAACAACAACCATGTTCTCAATGAACACAAAAAACTCATTAATATCAAAGCTGAATATTTTTGGAAGTAGTTTTTAGTTTTAGCTATTTTAGGGGGATATCTGTGTGTGCAGGTGACTATTACTGTGCATAATTATTAGGCAACTTAACAAAAAACAAATTTATACCCATTTCAATTATTTATTTTTACCAGTGAAACCAATATAACATCTCAACATTCACAAATATACATTTCTGACATTCAAAAACCAAACAAAAACAAATCAGTGACCAATATAGCCACCTTTCTTTGCAAGGACACTCAAAAGCCTGCCATCCATGGATTCTGTCGGTGTTTTGATCTGTTCACCATCAACATTGCGTGCAGCAGCAACCACAGCCTCCCAGACACTGTTCAGAGAGGTGTACTGTTTTCCCTCCTTGTAAATCGCACATTTGATGATGGACCACAGGTTCTCAATGGGGTTCAGATCAGGTGAACAAGGAGGCCATATCATTAGATTTTCTTCTTTTATACCCTTTCTTGCCAGCCACGCTGTGGAGTACTTGGATGTGTGTGATGGAGCATTGTCCTGCATGAAAATCATGTTTTTCTTGAAGGATGCAGACTTCTTCCTGTACCACTGCTTGAAGAAGGTGTCTTCCAGAAACTGGCAGTAGGACTGGGAGTTTAGCTTGACTCCATCCTCAACCCGAAAAGGCCCCACAAGCTCATCTTTGATGATACCAGCCCAAACCAGTACTCCACCTCCACCTTGCTGGCGTCTGAGTCGGACTGGAGCTCTCTGCCCTTTACCAATCCAGCCACGGGCCCATCCATCTGGCCCATCAAGACTCACTCTCATTTCATCAGTCCATAAAACCTTAGAAAAATCAGTCTTGAGATATTTCTTGGCCCAGTCTTGATGTTTCAGCTTGTGTGTCTTGTTCAGTGGTGGTCGACTTTCTGGCTTTCTTACCTTGGCCATGTCTCTGAGTATTGCACACCTTGTGCTTTTGGGCACTCCAGTGATGTTGCAGCTCTGAAATATGGCCAAACTGGTGGCAAGTGGCATCTTGGCAGCTGCACGCTTGACTTTTCTCAGTTCACGGGCAGTTATTTTGCGCCTTGGTTTTTCCACACGCTTCTTGCGACCCTGTTGAGTATTTTGAATGAAACGCTTGATTGTTTGATGATCACGCTTCAGAAGCTTGGCTATTTTAAGACTGCTGCATTCCTCTGCAATATATCTCACTATTTTTGACTTTTCTGAGCCTGTCAAGTTCTTCTTTTGACCCATTTTGCCAAAGGAAAGGAAGTTGCCTAATAATTATGCACACCTGATATAGGGTGTTGATGTCATTAGACCACACCCCTTCTCATTACAGAGATGCACATCACCTAATATGCTTAATTGGTAGTAGGCTTTCCAGCCTATACAGCTTGGAGTAAGACAACATGCAGAACGAGGATGATGTGGTCAAAATACTCATTTGCCTAATAATTCTGCACTCCCTGTATATATATATATATATATAGTAAAAAATACACTTTCTATTGAATTGTCCTTAGAACACCATTTTCCATGCACATATAAGTTGTTTAGCTATACCAAAACAGCAAGCTAGCTATATCGGTCTTATAAATTAAGGATTCTCTGCATCCTTAATTTTGTTTTCAATTGATTCCCAAAAGTCACTCATCCACACAGAAACATCTAAAACACTTAGTTCCCGGTACCGCATATGAGGAAAAACCTAAGATGCTTCGTCCTGCTCCATTTCAGTTATCAATTTCAGAGAGCGTTTTCAAAAAGCTACATTTTCATTTAATTAATAGTCATCTTAATATAGACAGAAGGACAAAACTGAGAAAGTGTTTTCAAATGAAACTACATCTGGCATGTAGACTAAAACTGTATTTATGAAAATTGTCCAATCAATGATTCAATTTCTCAGGGTCTCCAAGACCAATTAAAGAAAAAAATGTAGGTTGTAAAACAAGAAAATGATGTGCCAGCTTTATGGATGCATGTGAAGAAATGACAAATAATTGCTCAGCTTTGTACTATTACTATGAGTTGACAATGTGGCAATAATGGTTGTTTGATGGATGATTGGCTTGAGCATGTGTTTGGTTGAGAGAAAAAAGACAGATGTATTTTAAACAGGAATATAAACAGGCATTGCTGAGTTTTACTGGACACTTTGTCTTAAAGAGGGTAGTCATTTTTTTTATTCCCTGTCTTACTGAGGTACACTGAGTCGTGAGTCCCACAGAACTTATGGTGAATACATTATTTAATGAAAATGTTGATCAAACTCTGTCAAGTTTTAAAGATTAGAATATGGCTTTAACTGGAGCTTAATATATTTTTTTCATCCTCACTCTGCTTTTTAACCCAGCCATTAAGGTTGCACAAGCCAGTCCACTCTTAATGCCGGTCCCAAGCCCGGATAAATGGGGAGGGTTGCGTTAAAAGCATCCAACATAAAACGTGCCAAATCAAATATGTGGATCACAAAAGAGAAATTCATACCGGATCGGTCGAGGCCCACACACACCACACAGTTCTGATTCTGATTTTCTAAATGTATCTTTCCCAAGCCAATGTTTTTTTATTTTTTTTTATTTAACCAATTATTTGATACGAGTTTGCGAGTACAGAAAAACCACAGAACCAGCTAATCAGATAGCCTTTACTTGACCTTCCTATCTCTGCCATGTAATTCCCGGCTGATAGGGTTCCCTTTTCTATGGCATAACATTATTAAGGACATTAGGAACGCAAATAGGTAGGGAAGAAATACTTAATTATTCCAGTGGATTAATATGCTATGATTATCACTACAACAGGACACTTTATAATGATTTACAGGCAATTTAGACATAAAAACAAGCATGTTGTTCCAATCTGAAATACACTATATGGACAAAAGTTTGTGAATACCTGAGCATAAGATTGGTCTGGGTTTATTTGTTTGTTTATTTTTTTTTAAGCTGTTATAATAACCTAAACTGAAGATGTTCCACAAAATTTTTGGAGTGTGCTTATTGAAAGTTGTGGTCATTCAGCTACATTATTAATCGAGAAATCAAGTACTGATGTAGGGTGAAGAGGCCTGTATAGCTGTATAAGCAGGTCACTCAAGATCTTCCACTCTAATCCATGAAAAGCACAGCTTCATGGAGTTTCTGCAGAGGGACATTGTCATTCTGGAACAAGTTCCTGGTTTAAGTAAAGGGAAAATGTTTACCACATTGTGGTAACAGTTTAAGGAAGAACCAAATATAGATCCACAATGTATTATTTCATTCTATTTCTTCCATATAATAATAATCACTATAAACTGTATAAACAGAATTAGCTAAATCAACTGGTAGACATTTTCAGTAAATGCCTGTGACATCCATAATGATCTACAGCATCAGAATAAATTGTCAGCCAAACTCAAAATGCACCTCCACCCAACAAAACCCCCACATTCAGCCAGATTATCAGCCTCAACTCATTTCAAATGGAGAAATAGACTTCTTCAGTGACAGCATTTAAATCCTGGTGAAAATGTCACTAGTTAATGGGAGTCAGAATTGATTGATTGTCTGTAAAATTGGAGGACATGATTGCACCTGTCTGCACCAATACCTTTAGGTATTCACTGAGAAATAGCAATTACTTCTCATTATTGGAGTTCAGAGCCAAGATGATGAGCCTCAACTTTGATAGATACTTCCAATAGGGACTTTCTTTTTCTATCCTATGCCAAGTACTTTCAACACTAGTATCATTGTTCTCTGAACTTATACCAATGGCAGTTTTTTGAAAGATTAAATATTAAATGCATGGCAATGGGCTAGACATTGTTAATTATGTTTTTTTTTTTGGGAATGATTCATTGATTTAAAATTCAAATGATATAAAATCAACAAAAATTGAAATCCCTTTTATTGATTTTTTCTAACGAAACAAGAAAATTGACATTTCACCTTAAGCAAGTTTCTTACTTGACTGATGAACTTTTGCTTTTGGAAAAAGATCTTTAAGGAGGTCAAGATAACAAAAAAACCGAGTGATAGAAATACTCTATATAGACAAAAGTATTGGAATACCTGCCTTTTCTGCTCATCATTGCCGAACGCTAGGTTACCTGAGAACATTCCAGCATCAATCAAGTAAAGCTTATGTTGATGTATACAATCCTATTGTAATAGTTATTGCGAAGCTAGCACCTCACAATGGTGAAGAGAAAAGTTGATTGTAAAAACAGCCTTTCAAAACCGATGGTAGGCTGAGTATATGTTTACTGGCTTTGCCGGTAAACCAATGTGTCTTATTTGTGAAGCTAATGTGGATGTAATTTAGGAACTTAATCTAAGACGTCACTACGAGACAAAACATCAGGATAAGCTTAAAAAACTGAAATGCAGAGTAGAAGATACAGAATGTGGAAGAGTTAAAGATGAAGCTAACATTTCAACAGACAATTTTTTCACCGGAGCAAAATCACAAAGTAAAGTTGCTCCACCCAACATGCTGCTAGAAATTTTTAGGGGTACTTTGGGTTGACAAACCAGTAAAATATATGAGGTATAATGCTCTTGTCCAGGCAGATCTGGAAGTGTTTACATGTACAACTTCGGAAGCTTTCATTTAACTTCTAAAGATTTTAAGAGAATCCAGCCAGTCATCAAGGAAAATTAAGCAGACACATCGTAAATCGTAAATTGTAAATGCCCGCAAGCATCATCTTGTAACCGGAATAGCACGAGTCAAATGTTCTATTTCTTCCTCGTCTCTGGTAGGAAGTGAAATCTGCTGCAGTATCTGGCAGTAAGATCAATGGGGTTGAACACCTGTTCATGTGCCTAGAGTGTAATCAGAGTCGTGATTGCACCAAGGCAGCAGCAGTCCTTGCAAAATCGTGTGTGCCATCCTTTTACTGGACCAGTGGCAACAAAACTGACCGTTACTATTAGATTTTTTTCCCCTCATGCCATGCATCAAGGAGCTTTTCCTGTTGCCACGAAGTCTGTGTAAATGCTGGTGTTGTAGCATTTTCCATTTCTTAATTTGTATATAGAATTTTCAAGCAATTTAGACATTTTTGCAAAGATTTGTTCTTACAACATGCCAGACACAACAATTTGGTACAAAAAAGGATCCCAATCACCCCTAGTTCTCCATTCATTGTTGTTAATTTTTTTTTGAGAATATTGATGAAAAGCTCTATAATTAAAATAAATTGGATTGTGTATATTAGAGAGGGAGCAAGATCGAGAGAACTGACTGTTGCACCGGATGGCAAAAATGTCTGTTAGATCTTGTAATCGATACAAATATATGTAAATGTAATCTCATCACTTTCATTCATGTGAAACATGTCCCAATTCAGCACGGGGTTCAGAGTGAATTGCTAATCTATTTTGCGAACTCGAGCAGGCTCCTCACCCCCAAGGGTTCCATCTGTCCTTTCGAATGCTCCACCAACCCCTGGGTTTTGCTTATAATCTGGTACAACCGGGCACTCACAAAGACCTTAGTGGGGAAAAAAAAGGTTGATAAAATAGGTCTTTAGCAATATATTGTTGGAAGAAGTTACTAAATGCTTTAGGGCTGTTCTAGTTTTCTTTAATGGTGTATTGCTGTTGTGTGGGATACATTTCTTTATTTTTACACAGAATTCAATCTGAACAGATCTCCCAATAGTTTAATCTTCCCCAAAATTAAATATCCAGTATAACAGAATTTTCATAAGTATATTTACATAGTGGGAAATTGATGTCCCACGTGTCCTCATTTATTTATTCATACCCCCGACCCCCCCCCCCCCCCCCCCCCCCCGGACGCCCGAGGCAAGGGCGGGGAGAGGAGACGGGAAGGACACGCCGCGCGCGACACTCCCCCCACACACACACACACACACACACACACAAAGTCTACAGATTTCACGTTACCAAACATCTCCAGTGTGTAGTCAGTTACCATTTCCATAATGAGATTATAAAAAAAAAATTATAATCATTTCTACAATATAGAACTACTCCACTAGTGGACAAACCCTGGAAAAAACCCTGAGTAAAATATGATCTGGATAAATGGCCATACATTTCTGTTCTCGGTTGACAAAAGAGGAACGTTATCTGGTGATTGGTTGTGCATTCTGAAATGCTTTTCTTCTCATCTTGGTTATAAAAAGTGATAATTTCACTCATCCCATCCCAGAACTAGCCCTCATTTTACTGTTCACACAATTCTAAGTAAACTCTTGTGTAAAAATCTCATGTTTTTAAAAAAGTTTCTCAAAAATATAAGCGTTTTCTGAAACTCTTAAACCATCTCACCTGCTATTAGCAACAATGCCATGGTTAAATTTACTTAGATCACACTTTCTGATGTCTAATGTGAATGTTAACTGAAGTGGCATGATTTTTTCTTCTTCTTCATTGCTCTGCTTCCACACAATTAGCGGGTAAGACGATTGCCTGAATCTGCAGATGTGTTTCTAATACAATAGTAGAGTAGGAGTCAGGTTTTGGATTATTTTTTTCCCCCATTAAATCACTTAAAAAAAAAACAAAGGGGAAAAAAAAATGAATAAACAGATCTTACCTTTGTTTTAAATGTACAAATTAATTATAAAACCAGAATGCACACAACTTTCTCAAAATTCTATTTTGAAATATGTACACACATCATATCATCATCATCAAGTTGTTGGCCACCTAGATTGTCTCTCTTTTAAAAATTTAATTTAATTTTTTTTAATATTTTAAAAAAATATAATAATCCATAATAAAATAAAAAATCATCATCATAATGTAATTCTTAATTAAATTAAAAAACACTACAACAGAGTGAATATAACTTTTTTTAATGACACAGATATTACAGATATATCACTCTTGGGGATTCAGCATAAGTAAAAGCCTTGGTGTGCATTATTGTGCTTTTCTGCTAATGGTTATTAGCAGTGGTTAGTGAACTTGCCTTCATAGCTTTTTTTTGTACTGTGTGCGTATTAGCTGTAGCTTTCATGCCTAAAATCTGAAACTGAGGTGAATGTATTCTATCTATTCCATCTTTCTCTACAATTTGATCTGAACTTGCCTCTGACTGAAGTGCACAAAAGTTTGTGGCCTGACCATTGCTATGTGCTTTTAGAACATTCCACATTTAGTCCTTATTTGCTGTTATATATATTTTCCACTCTAAAAAATATCAAAATAAGAACGAAACAAACCTAAACAGGAACAAAACTAGAAGCATAAGATGCAAATAAAAAGCATGGAAAGACTTATATACAAAGAAGAATAAGTGATTAGTGACATGACAGTCATGCCACGATGCAGTGGCTGATGAGCAGCTGTTTTTTTTTTAATTTTGCTATATGTCCCACTACTGCAGTTTCTTATAGTTGTTCGCAGTGCTTAATGACACAAAAGGTCTTTATATGGAAAATAGCATCACTTTTTTCCTTGAGTGATTAGCGTTATTAATGTTCCCAAGTTTAACTATGTTTTCTTTTAAATCATTTCCTATTTAGTAAACTTCCCTGCTAAAGAGTATCTATAAAGTTTTATTCAATTTACAATCTCATTTGTTATATTTTGAAAATAAATGCTTTATATACTGATTAAAAAAATCATTATAATTCAGTTCCCTACATTATATGGCTAAACTATGTTAATAAGCTTGTATTTGTTTCTCAATCTGAATAAATAGTCAGTGTAATAGGCTGTAGGCCTGTAGTAGGCTGTGAGCACTGATTTGCTGTCTTGTCCAGACTTTTCTTTTGTGCCATGCATTTAATGTTGTGCTTGAGAAATGGGTATGGATTTACATTGCTGGTCTAAAAAGCAGTACGTGATTGGAAATTAAAGCTGGATTTAATTTATTGTTTCAGAGATCACTCCTTTAAAATATTTGAAATGAGGGTACCCCTGGCAAGAATAAAAATCACGGTGATTAGTTCAAAATAAAACTGTCTTAAAAATGTGAAATTCTACATTTATTAAGACTGTGCGTTTATGTTAAAAGGAACAAAAAGGAACATCACTGAGGTTTAAATAAATAATAAATCAGAATCCTATATTCTGTTTAATCATTTAGAAAGGAATTGATGGAGAAGTGTACTCAAGATTTGTTGCATTTTCCTGTAGTAAAATTTTTTGTGTATTCAAAATGGACGTGAGTTGAGACCTAATGCTTTCATCTAGAAGCATTTGACCAAATTTACTGTAGATTTTTCTACAGTATTTTTTTTTCAACAATTCAAATTTCTTTGTACATTGTATGGATGGGTCCATTTCGATCAAGTATTGTAGTAGTTCTTTGGATTTTGTAATATAGTAAAAAATAAACATGCATGCACCAACATAAAAGGCTTTACATATTGGCATGTGAAAGATGCTGGACAGATGCACTTATAGGTTTAGGCCGGTTTTAATTAACATGATGGCAAAATGGCATAAAGGTCAGACGCTTACCAAACAGAATATCACAAAACAAGTTAGAATCAAGAGTGTGAGACAAAACAGATGGAGGTTAAAGTGGCAAATGATCATACAAAAGCTTGATAGTGACTAACTGAGCTCTTAGTGTATCAGGGTGCTTTCATGTGATGACTTTGGGTGTGTAAATAGAAACAGACTTGCCAGGAGCTTGATGACTTAGAATTGTGTGTGTGAGAGCTTCTGATAACCATGTTTGAAGGCTAAAGTCTCTGCTGGGAGACGTCAGATTTGGGATTGCATAGAATACACTTTAAAATTCTGGCCAGTGCTAAATCTCAGCCAGTTTATAAAGAATTACTAAATGAATACCATTCTTTAAAGGAATAGGCAAAATTATTATTGTAATATAAAAGACAGTTTTTCGCAGGTGCAGAAACTTTTAAAAATAATGATATAAACAGACCTCAAAATCATCCCAGAAATGGCTGCACGTGCAAATGAATCCTTTTACACATTTGAACAAATCAATCCCCATAAAAAAAAAAACTTGTAAGAGCAATACATCTCTACAACATTTCTTCATTCACAGGTGGAGCAAGCCTGCATAATGAGATTTGAATGCACTGTATGTGGAAAGAAAAAAAAGAAGGGAAAACCCATTGAGAATGATGAGTGCTTACAAGGTTATTGTGCTGCACCGAACAAGAGGCCAAGCTGTGATGAGGCAATCTGTGTGTACGGATGAAGAGATGAAACAGCTGGTGTTGTGAATGAGCCGGCCAGCAGGCTATAAAGAGATGAGAAATTATAAATGTTTGGATTAAAAACCGGCAGTTTTCCTTTAGGGACGTCCATTTTTTCTTTTTACTCGGACAGCTCATTGAAAGGTAGCGCTTAAATCAGAGCTTATCCGTCAGGATATGTTTATAAGCATAAACCCTGTCAGATTGGTCGTGGTGGGGGTGTAGCAACCATTTATAGTGCCTCTATTAATGTAAGTCAGAGATTAGGATTCAGCTTTAAATCATTTGAAGTGCTCGTTCTTAAAATTGTACTTTCAGACATACATAGAAAACTCGCTCTGGTCACCGTGTACAGACCCCCAGGGCCCTACGCTGATTTTCTTCAAGAGTTTACTTGTTTTCTTTCAGACCTCTCGATCAATTTTGATAAAGTGCAGCATGTAGGAGATTTTAATATTCATGTAGATGATGTAAAGTTGCTTTAGGATGATCATTTGTTGACTTATTAAACTCTTTTTGGGGTTGAACAAAACGTCACCAGACTGACTCATCGCTTTAACCACACATTAGAAGTCATAATATCCCTTGGAGCAGACGTCACGGATATAGATATATTACCTCAGAGTGATGACATCACAGACCATTATTTCATATTGTACACACTACCGGTAAAGCAGATTAGCCGTGTTTTACCACGTTATCGACTTGGTAGGACTATTGTTCCGACCACTAAGGACAGATTCTTAAATAACCTGCTAATAATCTTGATGAAATGGTTAACAACATAGACCTTATCCTCACTAGCACATTAGACACTGTTGCCCCCATCCGGTTAAAAAAGGTTAAAGAACAAACACCTGCACCTTGGTATAATAGTCATACGCATGCCCTCAAGAGAACAGCCTGTAATCTGGAGAGAAAATGGAGTAAAACTAAATTGGAGGCATTTAGAATTGAGTATAAAGACAGTATGCTCAGCTACAGACAGGCGCTAAAAGCTGCTAGAGCTGAACACCTGAGCAAACCTCATAGAAAACAAAAAAACAATCCCAGGTTGCTTTTCAGTACAGTAGCTAAATTAACAACAATGTGTTCCATCACAGTTTAGTAGTGAGGACTTTATGAATTTCTTCAGTGAAAAATAGATAACATTAGAAAAACAATTGTGGTGGTCCAACCTCTGACAGCATCTCCTGACATTATCTCGCCTTCAACTCCACGACTACACTGTTTAACACGTATAGGACAGAAAGAGCTGTATAATGTTATTACCCAGGCTAAATCAACAACATCTCAGTTGATCCCATTCCGAATCCTCTATTAAAGGAAGTGTCGTATACAGCTGGTAAACCCCTTCTCAATATTATTAACTCCTCACTATCTTTAGGTCACGTCCCTAAATCCCTCAAGTTATCAGTTATTAAGCCCCTCATAAAAAAATAAAAAAAAAACTAATCTGGATCCAAACACGCTATCGAATTACAGACCAATTTCAAATCTCCCATTTATGTTAAAGATTTTAGAAAAGATTGTTGCTGCCCAGTTCTGTTCCCACTTGCAAGAGAACAATATCTTTGAAGAGTTTCAGTCAAGTTTCAGGCCCCATCATATCACAGAAACTGCTCTAGTTAAAATCACTAATGACCTGTTTTTAGCTTCAGACCAAGGCTTCATCTTGCTGTCGGTTTTACTAGATCTTAGTGTTGCATTCGACACTATAGACTATAATCTCCTCCTAGATCGGTTACAGAATAACATCGGCACACAGGGACAGGCATTAAGCTGGTTTAAATCCCACCTGTTCGATCGTTACCATTTCGTAGACTCAAATGGAGAGTTATCCAGGCTAATGCTAGTAAATTATGGTGTGCCACAAAGTTCAGTTCTAGGACCCCTGCTTTTCACAATATAGATGCTTCCCTTAGGAAAATTATTAGAAGGCATGGAATTAGCTTCCATTGTTATGCTAATGATACCCAGCTATATATCTCAACAAACCCAGGCGATACAGCTCAATTAGCTTGCATAACTGAGTGTGTTAAAGAAATAATAGATTGGATGATCCATAACTTTTTACTGTTAAATTCTGATTAGACAGAGATTTTGCCGAAAAAACAGTATACAGAAGCTCCAGCATCTCAACCTGCATTTAGACGGTTCAACAGTAAAAGACCTGAGAGTTGTTTTAGACAGCAACTTGTCTTTTAAAAATCATATTAACCAAGTTACAAAAACAGCCTTCTTTCACCTTTAGAAATATTTCTAAACTAAGAAACATGTTATCCATATCCGATGCAGAGAAGCTCGTCCATGCGTTCATGACCTCCAGAATAGACTACTGTAATGCGTTACTAGGTGGATGTCCTGCATCATTAATAAACAAGCTTCAGTTAGTTCAAAATGTGGCAGCAAAAGTTCTTACAAGGTCAAGAAAATATGACCATATAACCTCAATTTTATCATCCCTGCACTAGCTTCCTGTAAAGTTTCGAATAGACTACAAACTACTACTTCTTACTTATAAAGCACTAAATGGTTTGGCTCCCATGTATCTCTCCAGTCTTTTAACACGCTACAATCCGCCACGCTCCCCGAGATCTCAAAACTCTGGGCTTTTAGTAGTTCCTAGAACTAGCAAAGTCCACTAAATGCGGTAGATAATTTTCACATTTAGCTCCTAAACTTTGGAACAGTCTTTCTGACAATGAGTTCAGACACACTCTCCTAGTTAAAGTGCAGATTAAAAACATATATTTTTAGCAAAGCCTCGACCTAACATACGTCCCGTATCATAACATTGTGCTCCAGAAAATCTGATCACATGCACATTATCAACTTGTGCTGTTAATATCATGAACAGCAGCTACGCTAATTCCTCTCGACTGCTTCTCTTTCATCCCGAGGCATCCTGAAGTTTGCAAAAATCCCAGTGCCAATTTTATCCAACTACATGTGTGGAGTTTTGACATTGGACCTCCTGGAGTGTTTAAAGGCTCTGGCATGGAGAAGCTGATGCTGGATCTGTGATGATCACAAATGTTGAGCTCAGGAGCTCCTAGTTTTATAACCATAAAAACTGTATAAGACTGTAGAAAGAAAATTACTTATAATCTTATACTCCAGTACTCATGTTAGTTCTCACTCTCCAGTGTTCTGTATTGTTGAAGATTTATGGTCAAACTCTTAATGTCACCCAAATGAGTTTGGTTCCTCTCATGGTTTCTTCCTCATTACATCTAAGGGAGTTCTTCCTTGCCACAGTCGGGCTGCTCATCAGTGATAAATGCACATCGTTCACTTTGACTGTTGGTTTCCGTAAATCTGCTTTGAGACAATGTCTGTTGTGAACAGCGCTATAGAAATAAACTTAAACCTTTAAACTTAAATGGCCATTTCGCCACCCTGTCGCTTGAAGGAGGTTGAGAAACCAGAGACCAACAGACATGTAAGGAATATAATGAAATTTTTTTCACAACGAATGTTCAATGGCATTCACTTTAAGACAACCTCCATAATGTCACTATTAATAATAATGTACATTTAGATTACTGATGGACATAGTCATAAACACCCTTTCCACCCTTTTTTCAAAAATATTAAATTACAAATAGAGAGTAAACAAGAATCATAATACTTCATTTATCCAATAGGGAAACTGTTGAAATTGTTGAAAAAAAACTAATGAAAAATCTAATGAAAGTGAAGCTCTGTGAATTTGGGGAGATGGGAGCTTAGTGGTTAAGGCATTGGGCTCTGGATTGGTCAAAGGTTGTGAGTTCCAACCCAAACCATACAAAGCTGCCCATCCTGGCCCCCCTCCTGGACCCTTAACTCCATAGCTGTTTAACTGTATGAATGAGAAAACAATGAGATCTAGTAGACTGATACGGGAACACTACCGCCTGCAAGACAATAAAAGCTCTTTCATATTTTTAGGCCTACCGGTTTACAATATATGGTTCAAATTCACAGCCTATGGTGGGCCATTGCAAAAACATTGATTTTGGAAAAAAGATATATATATATATATATATATATATATATTTTTTTTTAAAGATCCATTTCCACCAAGTCATATATATTTTATTGTACTTAGTATTATTCACAATTCCATCAATCTTTGGAAGAATCCCCAGACCCCAACAATCCCAACACGTCATTCTTATTTCAATACGATTAACAGTGTGTAGTAAAGCTTTGCCTTGTGTTCAGTCCATATCTTTTCCTGTTGATTTTGTTGTACTATGTCAACTGATTACATTCACATGACTACATGTTTTTCCTTTTTGGCTCATGCATTACATTTGGTGAGATCTTTCATTGAATCTTTCAGAATCTTTCAGATTGTTGATTTGGCATCGTAAGGTGTGTTTTGGAAATGATTTTGATTCTAAAACTGAGAGGGTGAAGACAGTAGTGCAGGGAGTAGTCCCTGGTTTGAGCTTTGGTTACTGTCTAGTGGCTTCAGGGTTTTCATCCACCTTCTAAAAACATTAAGCAAGACTACACACACTTTTCTAAGAAATAGGTCTTATTTTTTTATGCAGGATATTATATAAGTTGCTAAAGAAACATGAGCACACAGTAAGAGTGGCTTGTTCACTATATTTTTTTTAAATGCTACATAGTACTATGGAGGTACGTGTGTTAATATTTAGCATTGGGTGCACACTAGTCTTTTAGATGTTCCACCCTTGAGATCATCCGGTATACATCGCACACTTATGGCCACAACCTTCAGATTTGTAAAGGTTAAATCTGGTTATCTGCACATCACTTATACAATAACGATCTAACAGTTTCTTTTTTAAGAACCTGTTTTGTTTGGAAATCTAAGACTGTTTAGATAGAAAAAATCTTATATTGGATGCTTATTTTATATAAACTATTTAATTCTTTTTTTTTTTTTTTTTTTTTTTTTTTTTTTTAAATAATTTAAATAGCATTCATTCTTTAGTTGTCTGTCCAAAGATTAGACACAGATCAGTAACAGTATGTCCTTTCCATTTGATCCAGACACCTTCTGTGGTTCTAAGCGCATAGCAAGCAACATTAAAGTAACCTAGCATTGATTTGTTTATAAGGAAGGTTTTAGAATCCTTATGCTTCGGGAAAGATCGTTATGACTTAAGCTATGTCTGTCTCTGAACACTACTTATGAATTATATCAATCTAGTTCGCACAAAAGTGCCACTGCTTTGTGAAATAGAAACAAATATGATGCAGCATCTCCTCAGCATCCCTGCATGTGGCTTATTGCTCCTGATTGCACTTTCTTAAGAAAGAACAGTGGCTCTAATGAATAGCTGTCATTTTCTCATCGATTCCAATAAAGATTATCAACTGGGTCAATTTAAATTTCCTCCTTGTGCCATCAATGGCATGTTACCGTTATGTTATTGGTGTATAAGTAATTTTTTGGCCAATGAACTTTTTTTTTTTTATATAGCAAGGTAGAAAAAAAATCTGTCTCACACCTGCCTAGATCAAGTTTAACTCTCAGGCCGAGTGCATAAGACCCATCCAGCTATAATCATATATACAGAAAAATAATGATTAGAATCCCCAGTGAGACTGCTGAAAGGGTGTTGTGCTGCACTGAAAAAGAAGCAGTGATCAGCTAGTCTGTGTCTAGAGCAGTAGAGATTAGGGAAAATTAATCTCGTGGTATAGAGGTGAAAAGCAAATGTGCTTTGCAGTAGTGAGAGATAAGAGCAAGTGAGTTTAACTAACTAGTTGAATGATGGGCATGTCACTCAAAATTACACACTAATTTAGATCCCATGACTTAGTAGTGTAGAGTGTGGAGTCTCCATGGAAAACAAGGGGCTTCCCACCTGCTTTTCTCTGGCTGCCATGGTTACTTCGAATATTTTTAAGTATCATATTCACAAACTGAAGAAGAAATAAAAAAGGCAAAAGCAAACTGGACAGTCACTGAGCTTAAATCATCTCTTTATAAGAATCTACATAAGTTTATACACTGCGTTGCTGCTTACTGACTAAATATATGTAGTATATTATGGATGTACAGGTGTTCCTATCAAAGCAGATCACATGTTGAGAATTATATTAATCTACTATAGTCGACTACACTTACATTTACTTTTTATACCCTTATCTAGAGCGAATCAGAGTTGAAAGGCCTTGCTTAAGGGCCCAGCAGGGGGTGGCCCAGAGTCTAAATCGAAAACATTAGCCACTTTAGACAGACAGACAGACTTTTTTGTTTGTGTGTGTGTGTATATACAGTACAGACCAAAAGTTTGGACACACCTTCTTATCAAAGAGTTTTCTTTATTTTCATGACTATGAAAATTGTAAAGTCACACTGAAGGCATCAAGGCTATTTGAAGGAGAAGGAGAGTTGCGCCAGATGACCTGGCCTCCACAGTCACCGGACCTGAACCCAATCGAGATGGTTTAGGGGTAAACTGGACCACAGAGTGATGGCAAAAGGGCCAACAAGTGCCACGCATCTCTCGGGGAACTCCTTCAAGACTGTTGGAAGACCATTTCAGGTAACTACTTCTTGAAGCTCATCAAGAGAATGCCAAGTGTGTGAAAGCAGTGATCAAAGCAAAAGGTGGCTACTTTGAAAAAACAAGAATATGACATTCCTCAGTTGTTTCACATTTTTTGTTATGTATATAATTCCACATGTGTTAATTCACAGTTTTGATGCCATCAGTGTGAATCTACAATTTTCATAGCCATGAAAATAAAGAAAACTCTTTGAATGAGAAGGTGTGTCAAAACTTTTGGTCTGTACTGTATATATATATATATATATA
>MU545793.1:213501-232734 GCA_024362625.1 Silurus asotus
ACACACACACACACACACACACACACACACATATACACATTCACTGGCCACTTTATTAGGTACACCTTACTAGTACCGGTTACTACTAGTAACTACTAGTGAGTTGGGAGTGGTAGCTCCAGCGGTTAAGGCGCTGGGTTACCGATTGGAAGGTCAGGGGTTCAAGCCCCGGTATCGCCAAGCTTCCACTCTTGGGCCCTTGAGCAAGCCGCTTAACCCTCTATGCTCCAGGGGCGCTGTATCATGACCGATCCTGCACTCTGACCCCAGCTTCTAAGCAAGCTGGGATATGTGAAGAACAAATGTCACTGTGCTGTAATGTATATGTGACAAATAAAGGCTATTCTTCTATTCTATAAAACTGCCTTAATCCTTCATGGCATAGGTTTAACAAGGCACTGGAAACATTCCTCAGAGATTTTGGTCCATATTGACATGATAGCATCACTCAGTTGCTGCAGATTTGTCGGCTGCACATCCATGATGCGAATCTCCCGTTCCACCCCATCCCAAAGGTCCTCTATTGAATTGAGGTGGCAGCATGATACTGTTTTTTTTTTGTTTTTTTGTTTTTTTTTCTTTTTCTTTTTCTAAAGCAGAGACTGGGCATGTGATTTGGGTTGAGAGAAAGCTAAATGGAGCAAAGTGCAGAGATAGCCTCAATAAAAACCTGTTCCACAGTGCTCAGGACTTTAGTCTGGGCCGAAGGTTATATATATATATATATTGCATTTTGCGCTGGTGGATCATAACCAGGTTGTTTAAATTGTCAAAAAAAAGAGAAAGGAAACAAACAAAAAAAAAAAAACAGATTGGAAATTTATTGAAAACTGCATTTGAACTCAAACAGGCTGATCAAAAAAGTTAAAGACCATAGCCCAAACATCCCCACAACAGAACTAAAGTATTAAAAAAGGATCCAGTAGTGAGTAGCCTCACCGTTCTTCTTTATAACTTAAAAACTTGTGTGTTGTGAACTGCAGCATTGTCCTGTTGAAAGTCATTACCACACAGATGAGGGCCCGCAGTCAAGACATAGCCAACCACTGTTTGATGCCCCTGTACAACCTGAAGCTACATTTTCCCCATTAATGGAAAACACACCCCAGATTATGATGGAGCCTCCTCCACTCTGCCATGTAGAAAACATATGCAGTGGGATCTCCTTGTCAAGCCAGTGTCGGTGGAAGCAATCAGGACCATCCAGGTTAAATTTTTTCTCAAACGAGAATAAAGTTTATTTTATCTTTCAATGTCCCTTGTTTGGTGCTCCCTTGCAAATTCTAAACAGGCAGGTTTGTGGTGTGGGAAAATACATGGCTTTCGAAAAAACACTTTTTGTTCTTTAAGTCCTTGTTGTGAAAAGAGCAGGAGTGTGTGTAAAAAGCCTCATCAAATTCTCTCTCCAAGCATGAACTTTGCCCCTAAACAGCTTTAGTTAGCTATGGAGTCAAGACAAGAAGTTAACAACTCTGCCACAAATCATCAGCAAGGCTATGAATCACAGGGCTCTTGCCCAATATCACTGCCAAAGCCAACCACGCACCTGTGCATGACACCAGCATCAGGAACTGCTAATTACTGCAAAAAAATATATTGAGATGTTCTAGGTTTGTAGCTCTGCTGTGCTGCTGAGTCTTTAACAAATATATTTGTCATTGCAAGAGAATACCACTTAAGATATTGTAATAGATATATGCTAATAGAAACTGTTGTATCTAAACTCAGCAAGTATTGTTTTATAATCATATTCATAAAAAGTAGTTCCATCAAGAGATTTCAATTAGACCAGAAAAACCCCTGTAAATCTTATAATGAACTGCTGGTTGTCCAACTGGAGAGTGAATAAATGAATAACCAAAAAACAATGCTTTTTTGCTAATTAAAAGACCAAGTGGCCCATCAATATTAAAAAAAGTAACAAAAAGAGCAGTAAAATTCAACTGAACAAAAATGATATAAAACTAATTTTACAGATAGCAGTAGGATACACCCTATGACATTTCCCAAGCTTAGACACATTATAGCAAATCTTGAAGAGGAATAAATGAATGATATTCTGTTTAATAAGGCCATAGAGAATCTGGAGCCCATCCCTGAAACACCCTGCAACAGTTTTTCCCCCAAACCATCAGGCATTTCAACACACAAAAATTAACTGTACAAACTCTCTCTCTCTCTCTCTCTCTCTCTCTCTCTCTCACTCACACACTCACACTCACACACACTCACTCACTCACTCACTCTTTATTTTTGATAAAATATTATCTTAGATAATTTAACCAAGCAGGCATTTTATTTAAAATTGTTTTAAAAATGTAAACATCACATCACAAATGTTAATAATAAACTGCATTAATACAAAAATGACAATTAATTTAATGCAGTTTTCCCCCCAAACCATCAGGCATTTCAACACACAAAATTAACTGTACAAACTCTCTCTCTCTCTCTCTCTCTCACTCACACACACACACACACTCACACACACTCACACACTCACTCTTTATTTTTGATAAAATATTATCTTAGATAATTTAACCAAGCAGGCATTTTATTTAAAATTGTTTTAAAAATGTAAACATCACATCACAAATGTTAATAATAAACTGCATTAATACAAAAATGACAATTAATTTAATGTTTTGCATTTCTTCCCTCTAACTGTACCGAAAATGAACCGTACCGTGACTTAAAGACCAAGGTGGCACAATGGCAGAAAGTCCCCCACTCCAGACGTGCAAACGTTTGTTGCCTCGTGCATGAATACTTATGGACATGATAATAAATTTAGACATTTCTAGATTTCTGTTAGTACCCCATAATCAAAGTAAAAAGTGTATATTAACAATTGTAGTGTAAGGCTGCAACATAAAATTGAATATAGTGAAGGTCTGTGCACATTTTCCTTTTTTTTGTGCATTTGTGTGTAAATTATATATATTATATGTATTATAAGTATTATATGTATATATATATATATATATATACACATATATATCAGAGAGAGGTGTAAACACACAAAAAAAGTGCATTCAGACCTCCTTAATAACTATTAAAAGCAAGCAAACTCCTGGGAACATGTAAAACAACAATAATAGGGAGCAAGTATATTGCTTTTATTTTCTCCCCATGCTAATGATACTTGCTGAAGTGCTTAAGGCTTAAAGTTTAGAATATGTTATTGTCTTATATTGAGTCCACAAGTTTTGGTGCAAATCTTATTTTGACAGCACAGAATGCAATAATTTGCAAATCTCTAATGTTTGAAGTGACAATATGTAACATTTTAAGGGGAAGGAATTTGTTTATTAGATTTACAAATCATTGCATTCTGTTTTTATTTACGTTACACAGTGTCCTAACTTTTTTTTTTCAATGGGGTTGTACATGTTAATTCATGTGCCTCCAGCATTCATAGCCCAAGAGCTATAACAGAAGTTAGTGGAATGTTAGTGGAACATGTACAGTAAGAACACATATAAACTATAAAAATCTATTTAACATTAAATGTATATGATAAAAATATGAAATATGGCTCTTAGATGGTGTTGGATTTGTGTGTTGTTAAATGACTGCCATTTACACACAATGTAAACTTAAGGCCCTGTAAACCAAATGCTGAAATAGAGCCAATTGATAAAGGCAAGTCAAATGACAGTAAAAAAAAAAAAAAAGAAATTGTTCACAGTGGAACTATGGGCCAGGTCTATTTAGTGTTTTATTTTAGAATATTGTATTTTAGTTTGTGGAATAATGTCGAATGAAATATGGCTCTTAGATGGTGTTGGATTTGTGTTTTGTTAAATGACTGCCATTTACACACAATGTAAACTTAAGGCTCTGTAAACCAAATGCTGAAATAGAGCCAATTGATAAAGGCAAGTCAAATGACAGTAAAAAAAAAAAAAAAGAAATTGTTCACAGTGGAACTATGGGCCAGGTCTATTTAGTGTTTTATTTTAGAATATTGTATTTTAGTTTGTGGAATAATGTCGAATTTTTGCCAAAATATACCGTTCTGATTTGTATAACAGCACGAGCTGGTTCATTCGAGTCAAACTGCAGCTTATTTGTACTGGAACATGGTGATAGCAAGGCATGACCAAACCTCAATCATCCCAACAAGGGTTTTTTACTACTGCACATGATGTAACTGAAAGGCAATCATAAGTTACTACAAAATCAGAAAGCTCCGAAGTGCTTCTGCTTTTTTGGAAAGAAGTCAGAGACAGAAACTCAGCATCCAGTGTCAAAGACATTTTTATATCCTTCAACATCATTAAGCTTCTTTGTCATCGGATATGATGACAGACAGCTGTATGGCTCAGTTTTTCACAGCTGCTAATAATGATATTAAATATATAAATATCAACACGTTTATTTGGCATCTATCACACAGCTAACATACAACTCTGTGTCATCAGCAAAGCAGAAATGATGCTGATGCAATGTTAAGTCTATATTAATCCAGTGGTAGCACATATAGGAAAAGTGTGGCTCTAGAAAAGAAGATAGTGGAGAACCAAACTTTACTTCTATATGCAGAGACTATCACTATTAACACTGTTTACACTATAGTCTTTTCTTGTTTTTTCTGACTCAATTTATTTAACTTTCTAGCTTAATGCAATATTGTAATGATTAGTATGCAAGAGTGCCTCTAAAGTTAAATAATACAAGCAAAGACTTGCCATTTAGATTACTTTAACTATTACTGTTTTAGTCCTGTGATGCGGCCTTTATGAGGAATGGATGTAAATTATGCAGATAAGCAGCTACTTTCAACTTTTAATTTATCTACTACAATTGTTCAAATTGATTTTTCTCATTAATCTACACTTAGTATCCTAAAACGGCAAAGTAAAAACAGAAGGGAATATATGGTCAGGTGTCCACGAGCTTTGTCAGCATATAGATGTTTTTGGTAGGGCTAGCATTATTTATAGCTAAATATTTGGTCGATTCAATGTCTTAAGTAAACTAAATACACAATAGTTTCATTTATAACATGATATTTTAACATAAGTATAATCAGATTTTTTAATTTTTTTTGTCCAACAGAACTATTATCTTCTATAATTCCTCAATAAACATAAGACATTCTATGTAACATGTTTTTTTAACACATAATTTTGATATCAGATACTGATACGTATTTGTCAGTCATGTAGGTCGCACAAACCCGAGGTGCACACCTCTGAGGTAGCATTGTGACAGTGTCTGGAATGTAAATGTGCCACTGGCATTCTCCAGCTTATTACAGAAAGTGATTTAGTGCCTGCATCTACCAGTGGAACCTAATAAGCCAATAATGATGACTGACTGGGCTGCACAGATTCTATTAATAGTGCCTGCTCCCTGAGCGACCATGTGCTTCCACGCTTGGCTGAGCAGGCGAAAGCTCTGGCTCTGTGACATCACTTTAAACACAAAAAGAATGCCATGCATGTTGCTGAAGATATTGTAAATACCGGCTCAATGAAACAATAAAAAATAGAAACAATGTATGCAGCCCTTTGTATTACAAAAAAAACCCCACAATGCAATCTGGGCTTTTTTGAAGATTTAAATGCATGTTGATGTTAGGTCTAATAGGAGATGAAGGTTTTATTTTTTCTTCATGATCAGAAATCCAAATCTCAGGTGGCCAGATATGTCTTTTCTTTTACAAGTTAATTTGTGTGAGTCATACAAAAAGCAAATTTTGACATATTTCTAAGTATCAGGAGGTTATTGCAACCTATATATTTTATCACCACCATATTTTACTGTTGGTATGATGCTCTTTTTCTAAATTGCAGTGTTACTTTTACGCCACATTAACGGGACACATACCTTCCAAAACGTTTAGTCTCATCAATCCACAGAGTATTTTTCCAAATGTCTTGGTGATCATAAAGGCTTGTCTCAGTTTTGCCACAAAACATCTTGATGTTCTTTTTGTTAAGCAGTGGTTTTCATCTTTGTACTCTGCCATGCAGACCATTTTTGCCCAGTCTCTTTCTTATGGTGGAGTCATGAACACTGACCTTAACTGAGGCAAGTAAGGCCTGCAGTTCTTTGAAGGTTGTTGGGAGGTCTTTTGTGACCTCTTGGATGAGTCGTCAATGTGCTCTTGGAGTGATTTTGGTCAGCTGGCCACTTCTGGGAAGGTTCTTTACTGTTCCATGTTTTTGCTATTTGTGAATAATGGCTCTGTGGTTCGCTGGAGACCCAAAGCTTTAGAAATGGCCTTATAATTTTTTTCCAGACTAAAAGATCTCAATTACTTTTTGTTTCATTTGTGACGAGCATGCAAAAAAAAAAAAAATCTACACACACACACACACCACAGTTTTTATTGCATACCTATTTCAAGCTAGGACAAGTTATCAGAAATAATGCTTATAAATGATTTAGCAAATGACTTTCTCCAACTTCTCAACTGTCTACATCACTCACTTGGAACAGAAGCTCCACAAAACACCACCTACAGAAGTCATTAAACAATGTGTCTGCTTTAAAATCCATTAATCCACCTCATGTGCTCCAGCTATAGGCAGAGCTGCCAACTTGACAAATAGCTACGTATGTGTATAGTTCATAAGGCATGATCTCAGCCTTGAGTGCAGAAGGGAAACCCTTCTTCTCTTTAAGAGTAAACCCCTGCACTGGTGGACAGTAATTTGCTCACAAGAAAACAAATGAATCTTTTGTCTTTTGTTATTTTCAATGTCTGTGATAAAGTGAAGGCAGCTAGATTTTCAGATCTGTTTACTTGAGTATTTTTACCATTTTGGATCGATTTTATCAAATTGTATCAAGGTAATGTATAGTTGTTGGAAAAAGAAAAAAAAAAAAAAAAACATCACCAGATCATACAACCACTATTTTGGCTGTTTCATGTCAGGTCATAGACAATGGGCTGTCTTATTAATTGTCTTTTTTTCAGACTGAAAAGGGCACAAGACACTCTATGGACATTTTCACAGTAACTTCAAAAATAAAAGTTAATTACCAGTTAGTGTCTCATAATTCAGATTCCATATGATCGAGAAACTCTAAGGAACAATTGTTGAATCCAAATAAACTGTTGTTGGGAGGAGTTATGACATCAGTTACGACCTCTTGATCTAACCTGGCTCTTGTTTTATTTTATTGATTTTCTTACAATAGTTTTATTTATACAACAACACAGTTGAAGATTAAATGCCTTACTTATGGACATAGAAGTGGCAACAAAAGTGATGCTGGGATTTGAACCCTCAAACTTCACATTACATTTGGCAAGACTTTATACTGACTGGAGTTTGAACTGGTTTCACAAAGAGTCAAATGTAAACAGAGACTGTGTGATACATGATGTTAGTACATCAGCTAGCATTCAGGTGCAATGTCTTACCATACAACCACAGTATAATGACAAATCCATTTACCAAAAATTCACTGTCCAAAAAAAATTAATAATAATAATACTTTTGGCTTTTTACTAACAGCTAATTGGTTCTATGTAATTGTGAGTATCCCAAAGGACAGAACATGGGGAAAACAGCCAAAACGATTTACTACTAATAACTTTAACAAGACATATCACCTTTTTGGTATATAATAGATAAACTATTAATAATTTGGCATTATCATTATTAGACATTGTGATTATATTGATGTATTATTCACAGTGTTCATAAATATGTACAGTCACATCATGTTACATCCAGAACGAAACACTAAAGAGTATGCAATGGACTTTGTTATTTTACGATTCTAAGGGCAGGGGAGTAGATTCCAGACTCCAAAATCAATGCAAAAAAACATTTTCAACAAGACTTACACAGCCTTTTTTTTTTTTTTCCAGCCTTTTTTTTTTTTTTTTTTTAACTCTTAATTATGATGTGGAGGTACATATTCACAGGATACCTGCTACCAGGGCTTTGATTAAGCAACCAGGACTGCAAAGTGAAGTGTGCACCCGGTGTGATGGCAAATGCCCACTAGACAATGAAACGCAAGCTTGTCTCTGATATAATCAAAGCAAAATCAGCAGGCAACAGGGAGTTCATGGAAGAGCTAGAAGCAGCATACAATAGCATAGTAATGAGCAGAGATTAGTGGAGCTTATAAGTGAACAATTTTTAATTCCCCGAACATTTTGGGAAAATTAGGTTATGAACAAGAACCTAAAAATGAGCTCATGAGACCAAAAAGTAACCAATGCTAACACTAGGAACATGTTCTGTGTTTGCTGGGTTGGTACCTCTGCAACCATGTAACTTAAATTGAACGAATTCTTATTTCGGAATATTTAAATAATCCCAAGGTTACAGTTAGGTAACAGTGATCTTCTCACTTTTTTCTTTCAGGCCTGCCTGATTGTTTGTGCTTCTGATTCACATCATATTAATTGATGGAGTTGTTTTATGCGATAACACTCACTGCTGTTAAAGATGGCTCAACATGCATAGCTTAAAGATGCGTGAAGTTACATTGGAAGAATAATTGATGAATGTGGACCATAATCAACAGAAACAGCTTAAGGCTAAAGTTGCCAAGTTTGTATTTAAGTGTCCATTAGTGAACAGTCTATTACCAACAATGATGGAACATGAATAGACATTTAGGAATGGATGGAAATGAAAGGATATTTGGTGTCACCTGGATGAGGATGAGTTCCTGATTGAGTCTGGTTCCTCTCAAGGTTTCTTCCTCATAATATTTCATACATTTTGCTTGCCACTGATGCCACTAGCTCACTCTTTAGGGATATAGGGACTAACTTCTAATGCTAAAATGTATCATTTTAATCTATGATTTCTGCAAAGCTGCTATAAAACAAAGTCCATTGCTAAAAGTGCAAAACAACGATGACGCTATAAAAATGTGAAGGATAAAGACGTTAGTGAAGTTTAAAACAATTGATTTTAATCATAATTTATTAATTCAGAGATACAGTAAATAAAACCGGTTCAGGTAGCTTAACAAATTTTAAATCTAGGTCAAACATATATATTTTGTTTTCTAAACCATCCTTGTTTTTAACAGTACACAGCTCATACACCATTAAAAATATTTCTATGCATTTACTATATATGCTTATTAGTAATTAGTCATTTTCTCACTTTATCATTTCAAGTAGCTGCAATATGTTTTGACAGCTTGGATAATGCTTTATAAAGATCATTGCTTTTCATTCTTAAATATCAAAAGAATGATTTTCACATCATAATATCTTCACTGTCAATATGCTCTTGTTGCAATTAAGCTTTTTATTTTTATATATATTCCCAAGGATTCTCAATAAAAAAAAATTTTTTAACCTATTGCTACCTTCTCTTGTTAAATCTCTGGTCACATATGAGTGAAATTCAGAGGAAAGAAAATTACTTTCACCTGGCAGGGGAGGAGGGTCTTAATTGAAATGGTAAGGAAAGCCATGGCATTTTCCTCTAGTACCAGGTAGAGGGGAAAATCCCGTTTGATATAAGGCAGTCCCACTCAATGTGAGCCAGGTAGATACATTAAGACCATCTGATTTGTTGTCAGATACATGACTGTAGATCATAATGAGCTTTGGTTATTTGATTTAACCAAAAATGACAAACTGGCATCAAACCGGATGAAAAGAAGCAATGAAAGAAAACAGCGATCGTGCTTCAACACGGGACATTCAAAGTTGCAGCAGACAGTTAATATTTTTAGTTAAAAACATGTATTTGATTTTCTAATGGTAATTTTTTCTTGAGGCCACCGATCCATTCCCAACCAACCATTTTCACAAAGCTCCAACTCCTCAAGAACTATAAGGGTCCACAGAAAAAGGATAGTAAGATTCACAATTTCACATTGGTGCATCGGCATAAAAGTTAACAATGTGATGCATACATTTTAAATAAAAAAATGTGCATCGAATACAAATTGGCTTATTTACCATATTTGCATCTGGAAAATAAACTATCTTTATTTATATATAATTATTAGTCAATGCGCTATACTTTTAGTATTTAGAAAATTACCAATAATTAGTGACCAATATTTTATATGGAAAATAATTTCTCCTCGCTAAACTGTTTCTCAAGCACGTTCTCTCAGCACCAACGATTCCAAGTGAATATGACACTACGGAGGCAGAGAGTGTCCTGAGATTAACATGGCAGAGGTATAGCTGCATCTTCCTGGAGACAGGAAGATGCAGATAAACATGCCTTATGTTAAATCAAATCATAATCGGATTGCACTGCATCCTAATTAGGGTAAATCCTTTAATGTATTGTATTGTTGGCTATGCATTGAGTGGCGAATCGCATTGGCCTCATTTATGGAGACGCTCATCCCTCTTATATAGTATCTATAAAGTGACTGTCAGGAGGCCTATCCAAACACAAATAAGCATTATATACCAGAAATTAGTTTTTTCATCCTATTAATATACTTAAACTTTTTTTTAGAATGTTCAGCATATTCTTCAAGTAATAGTAACTATTTCACCTTTCAAAGTAACAAGAATAACACTGTAGGTCTACAGCCAGCTCATCCCTCTACAGTTGTTTTCTTTTTTTTAAATTAGTGCTTCTTTTAATTGGTTTTTATATAATTCTTATTTATTTAATGTAACATAGCTGGGTAACAAAGTCCCTAGGCATAATCCTGAATACTGTTGTCTTTAGAAATGTATTAATTTCCTTATTTATTTTTTATGTGCCTGATTTTACTATTTTTTTGGCAGTTGTTCATTCATTCCTCATGATTATACAGAATATCTGAAAAAATATTTGTGGACATCCCATTTCATGTTATATTAACCTACTCTCTTGTGGGACAATTTGTGTTCTATAAGCCACAAGGGTGTTACAGGCCTCCCTACCTCACCTACACCAGCCTGGGGTGCATTCAGTGTTTATATTCTTCCCAAATGTGTTCACTAGGGATAAGGTCAGAGCCCTATAACAGACCAATTAATATCTTACACTCTGACTCATGAATATACTGCACACTCACAAGCCTGGACTTTTTTTCAAATCTTCCATTTGGGGTGAAGCCCAGTGTGCCCTCAGATTCTGAATGACAGGAGTGGAACATGATGTTAGTCCTCTTCTTGTGTCACCCATCATCCTGTATCTTTATTTTGTGCATCTGAAACACAATTTCAGGTCAAAATGTAATTGTTTAAATTACCATTGCCTTCCTGTCAGCTTCATGACTATTCTCTCAGTTTCCACGCTCAGTTTCCACTCCTGGCATTTACTGCCATTTACAGAATGTTTATTTTTTTTTGTTTGTGTTGAGCACAATTCTAAAGTCTATTGTGTGTGAAAATCTCTGGAGATCAGCATTTTCTAAAATCCTCAAACCAGCTCCTCACCACCATGCCCCCAGTCACACTTTTCCAAGCTATTGAATTGTATCTGCGCAATTTTATGCTTTGTCCTACTGCCACCAGATTGACTAAACCTTTCAAAGCTTGAGCTGTTCTTAATAAAAAGGTCATATAAGGAATGCACTATTTTTCTCGTCACGGTGACAAAGTGTATAAGATTTTGAAATACGAAATATTTATTATAGAGACGTCAAATACAAGGAGAGAGGGAGAGAGAAAGAAAGAAAGAGAGGGTGTAAACGGTTCAAATAAATAAAACATTTGGACCATTTGTTATTTTTTATAGCTCTTGATAGCTCTTTGATATTTAATCACTGGCAGAGCACTTTGAATAGCAGGAGTAGGAAGGTTGTTTTTCCTTTTTAGTGTAATGAAGCAGAGAGGAATCCATTTGCCACCTATGTGCAAGTTAAACCTATGGGAAAAAGGAAAAGGAACAAGAAGAGCAAAAGCTAGAATTAAGTTTAAGTGAAAGATTTTTTTTAAGCGCATTAACATCTAATCTTTCCGATAATGCATTGGCCATAATGACAGCTAGAAGTAGGATAAGATGGACAGAATTACAATGTTGACATGTTTTCACTTTTTTTCTTTCATTCGCTTGGTTTTGCATGCTAAGGCTTCGGTACGATCGGGGGTGGTGGGATTCTTTTTTTTTTAACAAAAGAATACAAAAAAACTTTTTTTTTAGAAGATAGACAGGGTGAAAGTAGAGCTAGTGAGAGAAGTATTACAAAAGGGATACTGACAAATTTTGACAGCGTGTTATTACAGCTAAGTGCCAATCAAGAATTAATGGTGCAAGCGAATATGTGCGTGTGCCACTGGTGGTGTTTCTTTTTTTGCCAGAAGTAGGCCTTCCCAGGTATGTGTAAGTGAAAAACAAAAGAAAGTCACCTTGCCGGTGAGAATACAATGAGTAGATTTCAGCATTGCAGCACTATGAAAGCAGATGGTGACAGCCGTTGAAAAAATCCTCTAGCTAATGGCAACAGTGGCAATTATACTCGCATTCATCATTTTATGGCAAATTGCAAAACATTTCTTCATCTTCCCTAGTGTTTAAAATACATAATAAATAATATGTCTAATAAGTAAACTATTTCAAATGGCCATCATATTCCCATATAAATATATAAATAATAATAAGGCCAGTCATAATTAAAGTGCCAACACTCTATGCATTCACAGGACAGTTTGACTTATTACTTACTTACTATTGCGAATACAGTACAAATGATAATGGTGGCGGATGCAAGTGCTGAGTAAGAAGGTTTTAATAAACATAAGGCAAACAAATCCAAAACAGCAGGCAGACTCAAAAACGGGCCAAGATTTGGCGATTGGCAAACAGCGTAGACTACAGCAAATACGGAACAACATGGAATGAGAGAAATTAGTCAATAAACAAATATAAATTCTATGCATTACTATGCAAATGCACACACAGATGTGTGTGTGTGTGTGTGTGTGTGTGTGTGTGTATATATATATATATATACACAAGCCGATTATAATTATACATACTTTTAGTGTTATCATTATTAATATTATACAACCAGAATATTCTGTAGGTTAATCCTCCACAAGCTTTAATGCACCATCTGCAAAACTTACCACAGTCCTTAAGCCTCTTGTGTCTTGTATTGTGCTCCAACTGTACGAACTTATCATGATTACCTTTTTTCAAAACCATTAAATAGTTTGGATTGGAGCAGCCGAAAGAAGAAGAAGAAGAAGAAATAGTTTGGATGGTTTGAAAATCTTTCCTTCATTCACCAAACTCAGAACAGCCAAGCGTCTTTTTTTGTTTAATGGTTTTTCTGCAGCAATTGATCAAAAAAATCCAAACTTCCATAGTCGTACACTGAGGGAATATAAAGTGGCACACATGCTCCATTGATATTTTTTTTCTATCAATCAACCTTTATCACTCTTTCAATCTATCTGACTTTCTACTTATATCATTCTGCCATCTATCTTTCCACAAGTAACTGTCTGTCTTTCTTTGTCTTTTGACTATTCAAACTAACCACAAGCATATAAAACCTTTTCATGCTTTCAGGCTGCCTTCGTCGAGCAAACTTTCAAGTTTGTCATAACAAACTTTTACTTTTTATTTTATGAATTTTGAACATGACTAATAGTGTCAGTCTAGCTTACAGTTTAGTGATGAACAATGAAGACCAGATTAACTCAATGAAAACACGTATGGATTTGGACCCAAACAGTATAAAATATGTACAGTATCATAATTCTGCAACCTAATATAATTACAGTAAATTTACAAAAAATTGTGGACACCTAAACAGATGTTCATATGTGATTTTCAAACATCCTATTCCACATAGCTGCTATAAAAGATGGCACACTTCTGAAAATATAATGTACCCACCAAAAATGTTAATAAAATTATATCCTGATGAAAGTGAGGTGAGGAGGTCTGAGGTGCAGTCAGCGTTTCAATTCATTCCAGAGGTGTACAATTGGTTTGAGGTCAGAGCCCCTAAGATCTTCCACTCAAACTCATTGTTTTGTGCACAGTGGCAATGACATGGAACAGGTTCAGGTGTCTTAGTTCAAGTGAAGGGAAAATGTATATAGAGACACATATAGAGCCTCATCACAGACGACTCTCTGTCTCGCTTTCATGGTCACCGTTCTGGTTCTTGGTTATCGCTGTATCTTGTCTGTGCTTCGGTTTTGGTTTCCTCTTGTTCATGCTTCCTGTTATTTTGTCTTTGTTTCGGATATTTGTACCGTAATTAAAAACATCTTTACTTGCATCGCCGATCCTCGTTTTGCATGATGGTTAACAAGAGAGTTCAGAGAAGACTCACAAGACTGACACCTTCAAGTGGACCGGAAGGGTATAGGTAACACTTAAAGCCAGTCTTTATACCCATGGTAAGCAAAAAAACATGTCAGAATGTACAAAATGTGAACTTTGTTTAACGTTTGACGGTTTAAGCCCCAGTATCGCCAAACTGCCATTGTTGGGTCCTTAAGCAAAGCCATTATCCCTCTCTGGTCCTCGTCCATCCTTTCTTTCTTTCTTTCTTTCTTTCTTCCTTTCTTTCTTTGATCCATCGAATGAAAATACCAATTCTTCATATTAAAATATCCAGCAACTGCATTCATGTGTATCCATAGCAATGCATGGAACAGCACAAAATTGTCACGCCTACCTTACAACCCCCAACTATATTAAAATAATAGTACCAATACAGTGACACCTGGGGAAAAAAATGGAAAGCTCTGCAATTCATCTACCTTCCCTTATTCAACAGCCTGTACTTATTTCTATTTACAGTGTAATGTATGCAGGAGTCGAAAAGAAAGCAGTGGGTGAATGTACCTTTAAAAAGACAAATAGGCCGATGTTTGGGTACAAAGGGAGACATTGTGCAACAAGGAGAGACAAAGCTAGTTGAGCTGTCAAGTGCAGAGTGGTATTTAAGTTTTTTTTTGTTGTTTTTTTTTAACCGAGCATAATCTCCTGTGTGCTCCTGACACCTGTGTAGGTTGGATACAGCAGCGCTGGCACACTATAGTTATCACAGAGCAGAAAGAAAAATGGCTTACATGTTCGGCAAATGAATTTAAATCGCACTATCTTGAACTTAAACAGAAGTCTGGATGTCAACCGTAACAATAGTGGTAGGTAAAGAAACTTTTCAATCAATAGACATATTTCGGAACGGTAGGTAAATGCTGCGAAAAAGGAAGAGGAGAAGGCAGAAGAGAACTAGTGATTGTTGTTCATAAACTTTTAGTTTATTCTGAATGAGTCTTTAATGTGACTCAGAAGAACGTTAATTTTCTTCTGGACGCGTATGAAATGACGCACAAAATCTCCGTAGGTTCTGTACAGGGAACAGAAGTGAGTAGTTTATTTCTTGACTCTTAGTCCAAGTAGTTCTTTCTTTTATTATGTGACTACCACAGATGCTATGAAGGTGATTAAAGCAACGAAATGAACTAATTGACTAAAAGATTTGTTCATTTTGAAGACTGAGATTCAAAGAACCTAAATTATTATTGTCATTAAAATTATCCAATCTTCCCTTCACTAAAGAGAACACATTGCCTAACTAATACCTCATTCAGTCAAGTCAAGTTAATTTCTATAGCGCTTTTCACAACAGGACTTTTCAAAACAGCTTTACAGAATTTTAAGAGTGAAAGTGAATGGTGTGCGTTTATTGCTTTGATACGCGAGCAAAAGACCGCTGGTATCTCAAAAAACTCATATGTTAGGGCACTCGTATGTCAAGGTACCACTGTATATGTATAAACCTGATAAATTAGCACAGCAAATGTTATACCTCTGAAAAGAGGGAGACGAAAAAGCATGAACATGCGGATGTTTCCTCACTGCAAACTTTATGTAGAATCATCTTTTCATGACAATTGAAAATAACAGAGAATACACTTTGCCAAACATAAATGGTCTTCTCTTTTCAATTGACACATATTTACCATACTTGTTAATTATATACCCTTTTTAGTTATTTATATATAATAATCAGTTATTTATAATCAATAATGCAAATTAATTAATACAGCTTTTTAGAACTTGCACCTGAATATACATCAATCTCTTTAATTATCCCCAATATATTCACATTTTTCAGCAAATCTACCAATCAACACTAAATTAACCATATAAAACATTTAATACAATGCAAAAGTTAAATCTTTCTCTGAATATATATAGCTTCACGCCATTTTGTGGACCTTGCGCCATCTCAAAGCAATCGATCTGATTGCACCAAACTAATCGAACACAGATGAACTAAAATGACGAACAAATTACTTTACAACTTGTATAAACAGTTGTAAACCTTCACAACATTGGTAACATATCTTTACTGCTTCATAGATTTATGAAACTGAATACATATTTCAATTCGTCACACAAACAAGTGGATGCTATGATGTTTTGCTTGGTCATGCTATCAAACCTAATACAACAGCATATGCTAAGCTAGTTAGCCAGGAAAATTAATAAAGGACTTCACTTAATTGTCAAATCAAAGTCAACATTATTGTCCTTTTTTCTCGCCAAAAACATGTTGAGCGAGAAATGAAATATAATCTCAAATTTTACCGTGCCTGTAGATTATCTAGATTTTTTTGCTTAAAGAACCCCCATGACACATGAGAAAAGGTTCCTATCTGAGTCTGGTTCTGATCAGGGTTTCTTCCTCGTACCATCTCAAGGAGGGTTTTCTTGCCATTGTTGGCATCATACTGGCGCAATCATAATGGATTAACCTATTTGTCTCTGTAAAGCTGCTTCGGGACAATGTCTATTGTTAAAACAGCTATACAAAAAATGTTATTGAACTGAATTAAAAAGTTAAAATGTATAACTTGCTCCTGGGGTCTTCTAAATTCAGAGTCATCTTACAGCTTGATGAAACTGGGAGGGGGTAATTTAGGGATTAAGGGCTGTAGCTTTAATTGTATCCGAAGAATAAAGAAATTGTGTTAAATTGTTCAAAATTCAATCCATTTAAATGTGAGAATTGAGTACAAACCAGTTCAATGCATGTCAATTGGGTTGCAAAACTAAACATACTCACCTGATCAATCCTAAAAACGCAAAACAACCAAACGCACCTGAAATCAACTGAAAGTCTTCTTTTTTTCAATACCTCCTGATTTCTCCACTACAGGTGCATAAATCAGGATTAAACCTTTCACCCACTCGCTGCTCGTTTTCAACCTTTACACCACCCACATTCAGAAAAAAACAGGGTCTTAAATGCCTCTCCCAGACAAGACCAAGTTGATTTTGGATTTCAAAAGAACCTGCACTATCAAAAATCCTCTCACATAATTAAAAACACAAACATTTACTTAAGTGACTTATACGGTTTGTTTTAAAAAAAAAAAAAAAGATTATAATAAAGAAATAAATATATGCTCTCGAGATGTTTTTTATTTTTATATTATATATTTATTTTTTATTTTTTATTTTTTTTCATTTTTCATGCAACCTACACAAGGCTTGGAATAAAACACCCGAAGACTGTTAGTGTGTATCCATGGCAACTTTTACACTTTAAGTAATTAGGGAAGCTTCTTATGTATGCTGCTAAAGAAAGAAGCCCAAAGGATTGACATAAATTAGCAAGCTGGAACCAAACATGTTCTACATGGCAAATAAATAAATAAATGAATAAAATATCATTTTCCAGTGAACAGCTCATTGTGGAAACCTGTTGCAATGCACTAACCATGTAAACCTTTTCTATGTATAAATAATACATAGAATAAATCTAATATTGATGATAATAAATAAACACATTTTTTACAATAAAATGTAGGCCCAATTTCTAGTACTCAAGAAAATGAATAAGGTCATTAATCTGAATTACATTAAAAAAAAATAATAATAATAAAGAAAAATTGTGTAAAAGACCTTGTCACAAATCAGCTTTGGTGAAATTTAGATGGAAATCTAGATCCTTAATGAGGAAGCAGGAGGTGACTGGCTAGTGAGAGAGAAGAAGGAAGAAATCTCAAGAGAACGCATGTTCCTGCAGGCAACAGTGAGTTGGATTATGGTATTTTGATAAATGTGGTCCAACAGTACATGTTTTAAACACAATGGATCTTGGGTTTGGGGGAGAACAGGAGTTGACAGGTCATAATTTTCCATAGACCAGGTGTGTTTCTGACCACTCCTCTAAAATGTGGTCAACATGTAAAACTAAAAAAGATTGTGGTTACATAGAATTGACTTTCAGCTCCACCCAGATGAGGATGGATAATCTTATGGTTTCTCATTTATGCCATAACCGGGAGTTATTCTTGCCACAGTCACACATAAATGGAACAAACTAAAATGATAGGAAATATACATAATTTTGAACTGCTTTAACTCAGTAAAGCTGCTTTAAAACATTGTCTATTGTTAAAAGTGCGATAAAAATGAATTGAATTACATAACTATATTTACTGCTGTTCGATTTTTTTTTCTTTTGAAAAAAATTTTATTCACTTGAACAAATAGAAGTACATTTCTAACAGTAGCTGAATTTATTGCTCTTTTTGCCCCCTAGTTTCTTGCAAATCAATTATAGTACACAGGATGAATTTATTTAGAAAACAGATTTAAAATGTATTCAATGAGAAACATTTATACAACATTTATCTGTTACCTGACCTATAAACACAATATTGTATTTTTATTAGGTCTTAACTGTACATACATTTAGCCCCAGTCAGCAAACCAACAGTGATACTTTAAAAAGATACGAAATAAATACAATAAAATGCAGCTACGATTGCTTTATGCTATGGCCTTTGTCTCATGTACTGATCAGTTGTGTAACGTACATGTGTACATTGCTGTATTTAAGTAATTTTTTGGATACTTTCTAGAGTATCAAATATATAGTCGACTTTTTTCTCTCTACTCAACTACATTTATGATTAAATATTCTGTATGTACTTTTTACTCCATTATATTTTTAGTGACAATAACCGTTAACCATTACATTTTGCACACCAGCTTTAGCCACCATGGCTTATTTATTCTGCAACAGAGGTGCCATCATCATCCTCTCCATTATATTTGTCCATTGAATACTAATGGCTCTGACTGTTTGACATTAAACTCTAATTGTATTTATTAAATAAAGATACCTTTTTAAAAGATTGCTTTACTACTTTGCCTAATTAACCATGAATTGCTCAGCTGTATGAATGAGATAATTGTAAGTGGTCTGCATAAGGTCTCTGACAAATGTCCTAAATTTAAATGTGGACTGGGATGTTCAAAAAGCACAAATCAATTAGTGAAGGGAAGATCAGATCATTTTAGTGTCTTTGGTTTTTGAATTTCGTTTATCAAAATCAGGTTC